>JARWCS010293061.1:0-13020 GCA_034783895.1 Geukensia demissa
ACCTTTGAGAAGGGGAGTTCGAGTATTTATACATCCCGCTCGAACTAACGGACGCCCCTTCAGCAGGGGTTCTACCTACAGGCGGAGAAACCGAACGGCCTATTTCTATACCCCGGCCGCCCTCGGGGGTCAAATGTCTCTGTATCTATGCCTTTAACTTTGCCCCCGATGCGGCCGGGGCATAGAAATATGCCGCTCGGTTTCTCCGTTTGCAGAGAAAACCCCTGCTGAATGGGCGTCCGTTGATCGGACGAGATGAATAAATACTCGGCCACCCCGAGAGTAGCCGGGATTTGGAAATACCTACTCTGTTTTTTCCGCCAGGAATAGAACTTTCCTAAATGAGCGTCCGTTGGTTGGGCGGGATGTATAAATTCTCAACCCGTATCGGACGAGAACGTTACCGCCGTTCCATGATTTACAGAAATCGTGCCTATTTTTCCCCCAAGTAAACGTCTGGGTAAAAAATATGTGGAAATGAATAATAGGCCTCATGAGCTTCCTGTGATATGAAAACTCGAACAAATTAAAGATATGTGGTTTAATTTTCAGAACCAAAACTGATATGAAGAATCGACCTTTTCGAAACCTGATAGGTTGGTTTTGACTTTGTCGAATCGTTCAGAAAAGGGCTTTCCCTAAAAGACAAAATCGTATTCAGAAGCGGAGATAGGATATGATTGTCTATGAGAAAGCCTTCTAAAAAGTATAAAATATTAACAGTTAAGGTTACTTTGAGGCTTTCAAAAATAAACAGATTTGCACCGTGATGCAGACTGTAAAAGACCTCAAAACGTGATGATATCCCAAGGTAAAAATAATTGCCAAAACTAGTAACAGTTATAAAACATGAAAACGACAATATTCACTAACGGACGAGTGTCGTTAAGGCACAGTTTTAGTCCAATATGTTATCTAAAACTGAAAATTGGCTAATATCTATTATTTTTTAAAATTCTTTTATTGAATAATGTCTATAAAAAGATAAGGAAATTCCAACAACGGCCACATGACACATATAAATTGCTTTAAAGATGAAAATACTAAAAAAATTACTTAAAATAATTTGATACCACATTTGAACAATTTTGTCGATTTTGATATAGATCAAAAACATCACAACCACACATTGCATAATTAAAGATCTAACAAGTTCAAATCTTCGTGATGTTTTGATGCGATCATATTTTTTTTTAACAAAACACCTAAAAAATTGAGTATTTTCACAGAAAATATAACATTATTGTTGAAATAGCCAATTATACCCAATCGTTTTGTCAAAATGACAAAAAGTATAAAAGAAACAGAATTGAATTAGTAAAAGACGGTTATTAAACCGCATTTCGACAACAACTTATGATTGTGTCACAAAATCTAAAATTTGAGTCAAATATGGGCCTTAAGGTACCTACCAGAAACTAATATCACTTTGCCAATTTACATATCTGAGACTGACAATTATTGTGTCGCATTTACCATGTACTTTAAACTTATCCTATAATAACGATGACTTGAAATGCGGAAGTGTACTAAACAGTCATTAGCTGTATTTGTTCCTCCCAATGACAGTGTTTTTTATTATTTATTGCATAGTTTAAAGCAATTCGTTTCCATTGTTTCAGCTAGCCGTTTTGATCTTTACAAGCACATTCTGCTTTCTAGTTTCTTCTCTTTTTTTCTGACAGGTATCATAGTAATAATGTTAAGGAACTTGTTGATGTGTAAACTCCGCATACTCAATCAAAAAAGGAATAAAGTCCGAATTACTTTATACGAAAATGAAAAGATATGGGGTAAATGTCAGAGTGACAGCACTTATATCACGAGAAAAACTGAGTAATTTATAAATCTAGAACACTCCACAAGGCCTTCAACAGGGGTGGAATACCACCCTTTCTGTAAGGATTGTAAGTGAAAGGCTAAGCTTACATATCAAAACATTCCGTAATAATAGCACTTATTTATAAGTACAGTTAATTAGTGAAATAATTAAAAATGATGCTACAATTTTACTCCAAGAGAGGAACTATTTTGAAGGCGTATTACTTTAGTCTCGTGACGACATATAAATTGGTTTATCGGCATGTAAACTTTTCCGTTTTCATGGTTCTGCCCAATAGAAATGCATCATTTTTACACTTTTAGGACTATTACCAATTAAATGATAATTCCATACGGAATTTATGTACTTTTCATGAAGTTCAACGGAGTATCTCGTGTTTAAGCTATCCATTCTTAAAGCAGCAACAAAACCTGAAAAGGGAGTTTAGAAAGAGATTTAACTATCTAGCCGGCATCCAAGTTGAAACCCTGATTGTGAACCGTTGGAAATCCTACATTCGTGAAAGTTTAAATGTTTAATGACATCAAGATCAGAAATGGAGTAATTGAATTTCGTATTCGGTCAGTAATGATTTCAGTTATTGAAAGTAATCAACAATAATCGGCAACAGAGGTACATGTTGGTTTCAATTACTAAAATTTCTTGATTGGGACATCAGTTTTTTTGTCCAATCGTTTGCATGTATCATTCTGTTTCTAAAATTTCAATTAATAGCTTTAAATTAACCCCTTAGACTAGCTGATTTTCTGGTTAAAGTCCATCTGGCAATATTTGATGGTGAAAGGCCGTAGAATTTCATGCTGCATGATGGCAAATTAAGACAGTATTGGTTGGAACGGAGAATTCAACCTGTGCAACCTGCCACATAAAGGCACCTTTAGCTGCGGTTCTTCCTGTGGCGGAGTAAATGAACAGTTGCAATCGAATGGACAGAAGAAAAAAATGAATATAACTACTCATTTTTTTTGTCTCTCAATTCGTATCATTCTAACTTGATACCATTTGAGTACTCTAAACTTACTTGTTTCCTATAAGGATTTCATGTCGTGTGAACAACATATAATATTTAGACAACATCGGCGAATTGGGAACTTTTACTTTATTGCAAAAAAGAAGAATCTAGGTCTTCAGGGGGTCTTAATGCCTGCTTAACAGAATCTGCAAACAAAACGATTAGGAGAAGCCATCGCCTTCCAAATTCTTGATAAAACTTAGATCTTTTTTCTAAATGTAAATGTTCTTATGTTTAATAAGTAAAAACTTTGATGCAGATACGATGCATATCTGTTTTTTTCTGTGCATTTATTTTTTTCCTAAAATTTTAAAAAAGCAAAAAAGTATAAAATTGTCTTACCACACTAAAGAAGATAAAAGAAATGATATATCAAAATACATACACGAACAAAAGGACAACCTTCGTATTTCCGATTAGTATTTTAGTCATTTAAATTTACATTTCCGATTAGAATTTCCTGTCCTTTCCCAACTTTAAGCAAAACGCAAATGATATCAAATACCCGAAGTTTATTCACCACTTAGTTGCTAGACTTGTAAGACATGTATAATTCTAAGTCAATACGTTTTATGCTAGAATATATTAACAGGATATTAACCCTTAAGTTAAAGATGCGTTTGCTTTAAATAAAAAAAAATCTTGGTACATATTTTCTTTCTCTATTATTAAATATTATGAAATAAATTTAGATATTACCGAACTTGAACATTTTGATATCTTTTTAAATAAAGTGAAGAATGGTGTTTAAATAAAAGCAAACAATCTTTTTATCATGGTCTTTTTACAGAGAAACTAGATAGAATTGACAATAGTTCAAATCTCTATAGTGAATTGAAAACTGATTTAGATCAACCAGGTTATTTGAAGTTAACCAGGTTTCAAATCAGTGGTGGAATTTGGTCGTTATAAAAAGATACCGAGTGAACAGAGAACCTGCAAAGTCTGCAAAACTATAGAAGACGAACTTCATTTTCTTTTAAATTGTGAGATTCATTAAGACATCAGAATCAATTTTCAAAACAAGATTATATTATATACCCAAATTTCAACCAGCATGACTCGTTAGATAAAATCTATTCTAATCTAAACCCAGATATGAATTTTTTGTCCATTGTTGTTGATTTTAAAAAGCAGTCTTTGGAATCGCGAAATTGGGATCCATATTGGTCAAGTGCAGTCATATTTGGAACCTAATGCAATTTATACATATATGCGACACCTTTTTATATATAAATATCTTTAATTTGTAATTAATCTTCTTGATTTGAACACTCGTATTACATTGTAATTGTGTATTATCTTTATCCGTCAGGCTTTGATTTGCAATTAATTAAGTGTAATTTTTACCACACATTGTCTACAGTTAAATTCTATACCCCCTAAAATTAAGGAGGAGACTTCGTTACGAGAAATGAACACGGTAGAGGTCCTTTCCAAATGTGGCTTCCTATTTTGGTTTGCTTGGATATGATTAATTTGTTTGGATCTCGGACTTCTTATTATGGATTCTATTGTTACACCGTACATACATTTAAAACGAAATTTCAGCATAACAAAATTGCATAACAGTATTTTTACAAAAAATTAAAAATGATAAATAACCAGTTTTAGATTAATAAAAAAATATATTACCTTTCATCGACGGGAACAAGTTAGTAAACAGTAAATCAAGTAAATCTATATGTAAGCTGTAAACTGGGGGGATTAAGTAAAGAAAAAGGACGCCTCATTAGATGGCTCAGAAACCGAACAGCGTATTTCTATATCCCGACCGCCTCGGGAAGAAAACATGACTCCTGTACCGCCTCTGGCGAAAGTACAATATCTACATTAATGGTAAAATTATTTCCAAAATAATTCTGATCCGATTTTGATTATTTCCAAAAATTGTCTACAGTTTTTTGTGTTATTTTGAAGTGAATCCAGGGTTTTTTCAATTGATTGATTGATTGATTGTTTACCGTCCGTGGAAAATATTTCAAGCATATTCAGAACGAGAACAAGTTATCAAACAATACATAATAAAAGGGGTTAAGCAGGGGGTAGGTCGGGAAATTTTATAGCCACGGGATGGCAAATTGGGACTGTTTAGGTAGTGGCGGGAAATTTAGCCTTAGCAACTGATCACCTACAGACTAATCACCACGAGTTGTCGCAAAGGGATATTTAACGTGCTGAGAGCGTGGCGGTTACGTTAAAGCCCGAGACGGGCTGAGAATTTATACATTCCGCCCAACCAACGGACGCCCCTTTAGCAGGGGGTTCTACCTGCAGGCGGAGAAACCGAACGGCCTATTTCTATACCCCGTTCGCCCTCGATTTTATTTTCAAGAAGATGCTCTTATAGTAAAGATGAGATTTGTACGTAAACACATGTTTGTTCAAATGAATTGAACAACTTACATTTTCATTTGTAAAACAACCATTTCGACAAAGATCAAAGATTTTGTAGACACGAGAACGGGGGCAATCTGTAAGTTTTATTTACTTTTACAGGGATTTAATATAGAAATAATAGATGTCGCATGATATTGTCCAGAGGACAGCCATTCACCAAATGACAGCCGAATTTAAATTCCAACGGGTCCCATAATGGCCTTCAATAATGATACGGAGTTCATATCATATCGGAAGTTGTAAAAGACCCAAAAATACAAGATGTTAAACTATTCATAAAACACGAAAATCGACATAATCTATTGAAAAATGGTGAACAAATAACAATAAATGACAACAACAGCCATGCACTGAACTACAGGATCCTGGCTTGGGACAGGCACATTAAGTAAGTGTCGGGTTAAACCAGTTTGTGAGCGCTCAACCCTGGGACAGTGGTGTGACAAAACAGCAATGAAAATCGATTGAAATGGATTTAATACTTGAGATCGATACTGAAAACCAATAACAAAAACAATTAAAACTAGTCCTGATACATTTTTGATACTGCTAGTACAAATAATCTAAAAACCAAGATTTCTTTAGATACGGAAAGAGGACACTTTGAGTCGTAGGAAATGTCCGAGATTTTTTTTCAAATTTTGATTTGGACTTTACCAAGAATTTAGTTGACCGTTTTAAGATGATTTTTTCATGCATGAAATTATAGGGATTTTATTATGCAAATTGGAACATTTGTCATGAATTTTATGTCAGTTAAAACATCCAGACAAACAACCTATTTAAAACTTAGCTCTCTTGAAACAGAGGCAGTTTAGGGACCATGTGAAAATTACATATATATATTCTACAGTACCTAACTCGTGTCATATCTATTTTAACTTTATTTGTAGCAAAATTGGTCTAAGGCAGATATGCGACTCCAACGTGTGTAAATCTCTTTAAGCAAAAGTAAAAAAACTTTAAGCAGTGTATATATTTTAAGTGATTTTTTATGTTGTATAATCTTAGTGGTATATCTTGTTATCTATCCCCGTCCATTGCGTCATGAAAAATATATTTCGTTTGGTCCATAAATGTAACTAGAAATTTATAAAATTTGAATGTTCATTTTTTTTGGCCCCTATGAAAATAAATCCAGTAAAACGCAGTTTAATTTTGCTTTTGGATATTTTTTATAAACGTATGTAAGATGTGGATCGTATTTTGTCGGTCTATATTCCATATTTCTCAAATAAATATCTGGCTAATTCAAGGAAAAGATATCTTAGAAAGTTTTTAGAAAAGGGAAAGAAAATCTCGGAAAAAGGAAGAAACCTCCCCAAAAGGTCTACAAAATTATTGGATAAGGGGTGCGACGCGCTTTTGGTGGGGACTATGCCGAAGGTTTCGAGTTTTCAATAGAACCCTTGGGGTGTTGGCTAAACAGATAGCATTAGGGTATGTAATTCCTTGGCCTCCAACCTCTTCTCAGGTTATATGGAAAAAAGAAACTGAATTTTAGCTCAGTTGTTGCCATGGCCTGTACCGCAGCAAAATTAGGGAAGAAACAAATTTAATCGCTTCCATTTAAGAGAATAAAAATAAGACAGTGCAAACATATTATACTGTTTTGTCTGTATTCGTGCAAGTACATTGATTGATTGATTGAATGTGCTTAACATCCAATGGCAAATATTTCATGCGTATTCAGGACGAGAGTATATTAATGATGATGATGACCCTGCTTTGTACTAGACCGACACGCTGAGCCGGATTTTTAACGTGCTAGTTTACGAAAGCAACAGTCCACAGGAAGACATGCCACTTAACCCAGACACGTTATTCTGGCTCTGGGCCGACCAGTCTTTGTTCTTACTCCTTAATGCTGCGTGCTTAGCGGAGAAGCAACAATTACCAATTTTTAATGCACCAATCATGTCAATCATTTTAATCATTGTAACTAATTTCATTGTGATTATTCTGCTCATGTTTGGGCGCTTTGATTAGCAATAAAATCATTCGTATTCGTATAATGTCTTTGGTTTGACCCGGCCGGGGATCGAACTTCGTTCAATTACATGTAAGAAGTTAATGGTGTATTATGGAGGTTATAGGATACCAATGTTAAAACATTTAACAGAACAAGCCATTTTTCTTACTATACCTTGTACCATTTGTTTGCTTTGTTGTCATATTGGACCTCGATTTGAGGGAGGGTTTGGACCCAGGAGAACTAGTGTAACCCCGCCACATATCTAAAGTGCCTGTCCCAAGTCAGAGGTCGAGGTCATTGGTTGGTCTTTGTACTTTCTTACTGTTTTATTATACGACCGCAAACAATATGCGGTTGTATAATGTTATGGGGAAGTCTTTGTTGTCGGCTTCTTCCGTCTGTGGACACAAAGATTTCCGCAGGTTATCTTTTGATGTAGTAAATCGATTCTTTTGATATTTTGATACATTGATTCCTTGTATGAAATAGGGTGTCGGGTTCCAGCTTTTTAAATTGCGAAATTCTCTCATTTTTTTGGTATGAGATATGAAAACTCGTCTGTCAAATTGGTTTAACTAAAGGAAACAATCCCAAAACGTCAGTGATAGGGTATAAAATATGTTATTCACAATTAAACGATATTTACTTTGATAGGCTTTAATTTAAGAGCTTTTTATGTATCTGAACTAAGAAGTAAAACAATAGATATATCTTCAGCATTTTTGAAAAAGAAGTTATTAGTTATTTCAACACATTTAACCAGGCAAATGGAAACATTTCCAAACAGTTACAAACCCTTTTGACACAGGACAAAGAAAATTGATACATTTATTTCAAATCAAAATTTAACAGCCTTTTTAATAATAGTGTAGGAACCGGAGATCAAAATTTTTGACTTTAATGTCCCCACCTAACACACACCTAAATTATATATCAATGGAAAGAGGAGACCTTATTCTATCAAAATAGGCCTGTCGTAAGAATCAGACATGGTCACATTTTTGTAAAATTAGGACTAAAGGTCAACTGTCAATTTTGTAGGAAAATTTAGAATTACTAAACGGTGCTGTTTCCTTTGACCCAGTTGAATAAAATTTATTTTTAAACTTTAATACTATTTATTCTAATCCTAATGATGTTTATTCATTAATATTTTAGTGAGCCATTACCGAAAATGACGTTAAAATTGACGTTAAAAACGGGACCCTAAGATTTCATATTTTGATACACACACATTTCATGTATGACCTTGACCTTTCAAAACGGAAATATGTTTATGAAAATGTGATATTTTAATTAATTATATGTCCAAATTGTTTTTAACGTCTAATATAAGGCGCAGTGACTCAAAAAGTCCAATATTCATGCAAGTAAAACATGCGCATTTTAATTCGATTGAAGCTGACTTCATACATATCCTTCTGCAGAGAAAAGAGAAAAGGTTTGGTTTCACATTCCGCTATAAAGATGACATTCTTTAACAAATGAATTATAAATGTGGTTACCATGCTGATCATTGAACTTAAAACAGATGACCCTATTAACACAAAAAGGTCTGCTACATACACCAAGAGAGATGGCCTTGATTTTCCCCTGCATGTGTAGCAGTTCCATACGGAGTATATATATTTATATTAATACGCTTCCAGGTGTTGTGCTTACCATTTATTGATAGATGGCTGCTTCTGACAAGCAAGCTTCTTAACCGTGGATTTCTCGTAGAAAGATTGAAGTCACAACCGATATTTTTCGGTCGCCGGCATGATTTGATTGGCCGTTACTTAATATGAAATTCACAAATGGTAACGGCGAACATATCACAGCCTTTACCGCAAATCCGTTTATATACCGGTTGTAACTAATACCGATTGTGACTAGCCACTTTCTGTGACTACCGAGTTAAACGACCACTAATGTAACAGGAGTTGCTTATCCTTCCAGGGCATCTGAACTCACCCTTTGGTGTCTTAGAATTAGTTATATTAACAGGGGCGTAGTGCCCGTTAGGCAGTGTAGGCAGCTGCCTACACATCTTTTTTACAATCATTACCACTAGTATACTTTTATATCTGTACCACTATGTAACCAAACATTATATACAGTCATGGATAAATCTAATAATCCCGGTTTAATCAGCACAACAAGAACAAGTATAGCATTGGTTCATAATATTATTAAGTGTCTAGCCACAAGAATTTTAATTGTTTCTCGTACATATATACTGCAATAATTGATAGGTTGACTACATTGTCGTTGGCGGTGGAAAAGATGAAAATGTTAATTCATGACAAGGACAAGTTGCGTGCCCAAAGGACTTATGTGCAGGGCTAAGGCGAGGATTATGATTTCCAGAGTTCAGCATGCGCATAAGACCAGTCTTAATGTGTTTGGGCTATCAAAAACAATTTCTTCCAGAAATGTTATTTATCTAATACGTTTTTAGCCACATCTGACCAGACCATGAGCTCCTTTTCCTTAATGCTTTTTTACAAGGTAAAGTTTAATCAACCTACTACAAAGTCCAGTCAAATCTGGTCGGCTGATTTAAAAGTCGTTATTCTTTTTTTCAAAACTGCACAAGGGTCTGGTTTGCTAGACAATGTACATGTAGGTCTCAACATATGAATATTGCACTATATTTCATTGTATCGAGAATGCATCTTATTTATATTTTCTTGAGTTTTCTTGAAAATTTAACTAAACGTTGTATATCCAAACAGATAATATACTTGACTCCGACATTAATATAAAGATTTGGTATCAAATTTTAGATGTACTTGCAATCGTCTTATGAAAACGGGATATCACATCCTACATTTTATGGAAACGTGGTATATAAACTCGGAAATCTAGACTAAATTCACATGGTCATATAATTCATCTTGATAAACTTACCCGTAATGGATATCGTCAAATTTAATTGTATTTGTTTTTTTTTTCCGGTTTCGATATCAAGTGTTAAATTTACTTCAACCGATTTTGATAGTGTGTTTTCATTGCTGTTTTGTCACACCACGGTCCCAGGTTACGAGGAGGGTTGAGCGTTCACAAACATGTTTTATCCCGACAAATAATTAAAAATGCGCGTGTCCCATGCCAGGAACCTGTAGTCCAGTGATTGTCATTGTTTAATTTGTCCTTTATTGTTATTTGTTCACCATATTTTAATAGATCAGGTCGATTGTCGTGTTGTAAGAATAGTTTCAAATTTTGTATTTTGGGGCCTTTTATGTTACAGCTTCCGTAATGGTATCGACTCCGTTTCATTTGTGAAGGCTGTAATGGACCTGTTGAAGTTTCAATTCGACTGTCATTTGGTGGATGACTGTATCATAGACAATCATGCCATAACTCCTATTTTCATATTTTTAAACATTACAAAAAACACGAGAATACTGAATATTGTCGAATACCAAAAATATTTTGGAAATTCGGAAAGCGAAATAAATGTTGAAAACCCTTGAGACTTTATAATGGGACCAAATATAAGGCATCATCGAATTTTATAGATTTTTAATTCAATTCCATGTTTTGAAATTGAAAATTATGATGGGAAAACAACGGAGCTTATTTATTATTAATTTGATGTGTGTTTTAATTTGATCAATGGCCAAACTAAAAAGACAATTTTGTCTTTTTTTCTTGCACAAACAAAACTATTTACTATGTACCGAAAACGCAGCTCACAGTTTTCGTAAAGATTTCTGTCATACTTATACTTGTACATTTTAACTCTCTTGACCACGTTTTTCTCTTTCCTTAAATGTTTCTGTTAATAAAGTGCCAGTTTAATAGCGGAGGTAATTATTCTCCTTCGGCATGATATTATAATGATATGGCAATGTATTCTTTTGCTTTTATTTTTTTTTAAAGTTGGCAACACGTTCAGGTTTTTTACAGGATATTATCCCGATATGCCGGATGGCATGTTTATTCGGATGACATTTGTTAAAATTCTAAAGCACTGAAAGGTCTCGAAGTTGATTGCACTGAGCAGTTTTCCCTGCCGTCGGGTTTGGCTTCCCATTTTGATTTATTTGGATTTTAGTGCTTCTTTTGCTTTGGTTCTAATGCTACTGATGAGGGTTACTTCTTGAAATGTTTTTATAGCATACCTAAATTTTCCATATTTATTCAACATGGTAATTTTGTATTTATCCCCAATGTATTTTATTCATTTTTGTATCTGTACCAAGTCAAGCTATCATATATATTCTTACATGTTTGTCTTTGAATGTGTGTGTTTTTCACTGTTTTGTTATTAGTTATTTCTAAATGTTGTAATTTATTGAGGCGGTTGATATTATTTTGTACCACTTGTGTTATTCACTACCACAATTGTCTATGCATTTAGATTTTGTTGATCAAAATTCTTGTAAAAGATTAAAGCTTTCATAATAACAGTTTTTCAAAAAAGCGCCTCCTAACATGGTAAGGCTTATTTCATTATTGCCAATCATAGTTCGCACATTACTATCTGTGGTAATTATTGATTTTGAAAGAGCTTTTGATTCAATATGATGAAACTTTACGTACCTGTTATTTTAATTTTGAAATTCTATTAAAACTTGGGTAAAAATATTGTCAGTATTTACACAACATTGTATTTTATCAGATTGCTTTAAAATAGACCTAAGGTGTGGACAATCTTTACATAATGTACTGAAATATTTAGTATTCTTATGAGAAAAAGACATTATCGTAGATAATACTGAATTCTCAATATCCTAATAATCTCTCATATTCAGATATTGAAGCTCATTTGATGCATCTCTCCGAACTCTGCAATTGTATTATGAAATTCCGGTCTTTACATTAAAATTTAAAAAAAAAAACAAAGTTTAAATGGGGTGAGGAAAAAGGTTAAGTCAAGACAAAATTGCGGGAATTGGAATAGAGATCTAACAGGTTCAAATTGATAGACATTAACGTTTCTATAGTCCTATCAAAGATGGAAAAATTAAAAGAAATGGAAAATACACTTATGAATTGGAATATGAAATACTTTCGTTAATTGGAAACATGAGAAAAGTCCAAGTAAAACAAAATTTATAACCATTCCCATGCAAGTTATATATATTCATTTATTTTTGGACAATAAGCCTGATAAGGTAGAAAGAGATGCGATATTACAAGACTATGAATTAGGAGGGTTAAAAATGACAAATATGGACTTGTGTATTAAATGATTAAAATTGACATGGCTACGGAGGATATATAGAAAATAAAACCAACAAAAATATTAGAATTTTATATCTAAAAACTTACGTAGATCCTTAAAACCAATTTTTAAAAGAAAACCCCATTTGGAAAGAATTTTAGAAGCAGGTGGAATCTTATCTAAAATTCAAAGTAGATTGTAATAGTTTTTTTCTCTTGTAATTTTCGTAATAATTAAAACCTTTTAATCCGAATTAACTTGAATAACAGTGTAAAATATCCCTTCATATATTTCATCAATAGGTCAACTTAACGTATAACAGAATAAATATTAAGACAAACACAGTGCATAATTAAAATAAATTCACAGTTTAAAGCAGATTTAATTAACTTCCAGACATATTTGACAAACCTATAACCACAACTCCTGACTAGGGACATGCACATAGTATAGTTGTGTTATTTTAATGGGATCCAAACCTACCCCCTACGAGGGTGGTACAAGGGGTCCCGCGCACAGACGTACGAGAAATATAATTTCATTTCACGAGGAACGAAAAATTAGAATATGGCTTGCACATTGCATTTTGATCGAGACACGTAGGCGATGGGCTCGGTAGGTCTCCCGTG
>JARWCS010293171.1:1083-13020 GCA_034783895.1 Geukensia demissa
GTGTGTACCAGTAATTGTAGGGGTTATTCACCATTGATGGCAATAAAATGAAAAAATATCCTGATTATTATGTGTCATGTGACCATCCTTTATCCAATTGAATACATTCTTTAGTATGTAAAGTATAATAATATTTTGTGTAACCTAATCAAAAGTTCAAGTATGAGGTCAATTCAGGCCTAATCGCATCTAGATCAATTTCAATGTAAACTGTTTGGGTGATTTTGATGAGTGTATATATGACTGATATAACATTCAATCTACATAATCAACAATCTTGTTCATAACACTTTAAATATTGAGATATGGTTTCTATGTAGATATGTACTTACAGGTGTTAAATACTTGTAGGTCAGGTGTGCATTCTCTGCTAAAACATCAGCTGCCAAATCATAATACTGAAATATATAAAGACAGGGAGATAACTCAAGATTGGAAATCATAAGGATATATTCCTATTATTATTTCATAAGAAAGAAATGTTCATTTCCACATCAGAGAGTAATTAAATGCTTAAATAATAAAACAAATACTTACTTCATATTTGACATACAATAAAAGCAAATTTCCAAAGGTTTCTGGTGGAAAGGGATTCTGTTGTAATAGAAATTGCATTTTCTGGAAGCCACCAGTGGCATTGGCCTCCATATTCATGAGGGCTTGGTTGTGGAGGGAGACAGCATCAAGCTCCTCTTCAGCTCTCGGAGGCATATCTGTTAATGCTTCACAAGCAGCTTCGTCTGGAAAAAATAACAGTTAACTGTATTTAGGGTACCTTTTATGCATAATTCAAAATACACCTTGTTTTTAATAAATGTTTAGTTTTAGAAGAAACAAACTTTTCCTGTTCAAGGACAGAAAAGTGAGTTTAAAATTCAGGACATACTAGACAGTGTACAACCCTTGATAGAATTGTGAAAAACTAGGCATTGTACAATAGAGATCAGACAAAGCCTATCTTTGCCAATGAACATGTTTTAACATTTTGTCAAGTGTTCAAGTATAACATCAATAAGCATGAAGTTGAATTTCAGTAAATTGTGTAAATACTATATGTTTCTTTTTAAACATGTGAAACAAAATAAAAACTTAAATACATTTCCATATTCTATAAGTTTTGACAAGCAAAATTAACAATGGTATGTTCAATATGAATTTTCGATTAGTATTTTATTGTGTGGCCATCAAAAGATAACCTCCCTTAACTATCAACTGCCTTTTCAATATAAAATCATTTCCAACAAATTTCATTTAAAGAATTCATGGGATGTACAAATAACTCACAGTTTCTAAGTTGGTATTCTATAGCAGCTTTCAGATTAAATGCCTCTATTAATGCTGTCTCATGAAGGGTCAGAGTATTACCAACACTTCTAACATCTATACCCTCTGTAGTCATCCCAACACTTAACTCTGTAATTATACAATAATATCATACAACAATATTAATTTAATGACATGCTCATTCATCTACAAAAAAGACTTTGGTATTCTCATTGTTTACATAGCTAAAGTTGCTCTTGCCAAAAATTATCTCCCTTGTTCTTGCATATATCATTGTTTAAGGTAACAGCTAAAGGTCAAATGACACACTAAAAATCTAAAACCTCCAAATTAAGGATGTTCACTTCTGTATTTCAAAATAACAATGGTACCAAATGGCTGTGGTAGATTTCAAATTTTTCATTTTGAAACAAAATAAGCATAAAAAATTGACAGGTTAGTGTGCTAATTTTTGAAATTTGGCAGGAAATATGTTTGTCTTGATTTTTCTTAGGTTTTGTTTAAGCAGGTTCTGTCAATTGAGACCCAAGGAGATATACCAAGTACTTCATAATAACTTCTCAAATGGATTTTACAGATTATTATATGATACTATAAAAGAACAGTGGGGGTCACTGGGCAAAAATTTCTAAGGTTGTGAAATAGATAAAACCAGAAGAGTTCCAAGAATTCTATAAAAAGGCTGAGCATGAGTAGCAAACATCCTTAATATGACAAATGCATGAATGCTGTCTTTTTAAAATGAGGAGATTCTGATTAAAATATCAACTATTTTACAGAGAAAATGGGCATATTGTTGGGTGCTAATGTCTATTAGATTGTGGTCTAGCCTAAAATAATGTAAGCAAGCCTAACAAACAAGGATACCCAAAGCTCAGCATGTTAAACACTTAACATAATTTATCTCTGGCAGCAATTATCTTTCTTCATGCACACTACATATGGTGTCTACGCTTCATAATGTTTCTTCAAAATCAGGCGGATTTGCCCTATCAAGGTATATGATCATATGTACAAACAGTATGATTTCTATATACCCCACCAAGGGGGTATACAGCCTTACCCAAAATGAAAACATCTTTTAGGGGATTTAACTAATAATTACTGGTACAAGATGTCAAAAAATGGTACATGTTGACTATTTTTACCAAGTTTAGGACCCAAGCTGAAAAAAAATAGACAAAAATCAAAGAAGTAGGTTTGGTAACCCTTTTCCGCTCCAAAAATTAATGCTTTTCAAAACAACCGTTTCAAATAAATTCTGAGATTTTTTCAAGAAAATGCTTGTTCATTCATAACTGATATTATATATATAATATGCTAAATTTCAGATAAACTCATAATAATAACATTTAAAATGATTTTCAGGAGGTTTTGTTCAAAATTTGTATTGGCTGCAATAGTGTTTAGTTTACATAAAATGTAATTAATAAGAATACAAAATATATTTAGAAATTTGTAAGTAACAGGGTAGCAGGCAATTCTGAGTAGAAAAAACTAGGGAAAATTTGACAATCTTTTTTTCAATTTGTTAGAATTTACAAAATATAGCTGAAATGACCTTACTGTATTATTTTTAAAAATATTATAATTTGTGAATAATAAGGTCATGTGTAATAAAGTTAAATGTTAGGGGCCAAGAAAAATAGCCTTACTGTACCAACTCCTCTATTAGGTATGTTAACTTTTTTTATGATTTAGTGATACATTTACATTACATTTTTTTATATTTGCATGGAGAAGGTAGAGTAGTGATGGCCTATATCTTTTCCTTTCTTTTATGATTTTATTGTAAATTTTTAATTTATTTAGTTTAGGAGAAAGGTATTTTTCCAAAAAAAATTGTTTTTAAAGTAAAATGTATTTTGCAGGATAACATCAATTTACTTCACATCATTGAATGCTAAATCTATTAATCAGCATATCAAATTCAGTCTTTCACAATCAATATATCAAGTGCCTGCAGCAAATTACACACCTGTCTATACAGAGTTATCTTCCATTATTTTTCGAAATCAACAATGATGACATTTTTTCATAATATCTCTCTTCAAAATGTAACAAACTGTTGTCAAGCTTTAGATCAAATTCACATTTGTGTAACACAAAAATCTTCGGTGCTATATTGTACTATTTTCAATGAAATTTTGCTAATTTTACCTCAGATAAAAACCATTGGCAGACATCCACAACATATGCTGAGTATTTATAGAACTCAGGCAGCTGTTAGATTGAGGTCTGCTGCCATTGGAATTTGGTTATACACTGAACTGATTTACATGGAAACTTTATGTTGACTTACTCTCCAATGGTGACCTTTGACCTCTTTTGCTAAATGCTGAATTGGGATGAATAAAATCAATAAATAACTGCAAAAATATTTTTGATTAAGGTAAAGTACTAATTAACTTGCCAAGTAAAGCAGAAGTTCACCAATTTTTTTTTCAAATATTTTTAGATGAAGGGCACTTTAGTCTGAAATTTTACCTGGATGTTCTCGGATACCCCTTTCAATAATATCCGCAATATTTTTTAATGCAGGAGCATACTGTTTCAACATGTAGTGACAGAGTGCTATGTTGTAAGAAAGGTCAGCTTTATAGCCTAATATCTGCATGGCTGTGTTAAACTTCTGGCAAGCCTCTTCATATCTGCCATCCTACAAGTACCACATTAAATATAAATCTAACAATGTAACTAAATTGCAAGAATATTTTAATTTTTGAAAAAATAAAACCTATATATTTCTATGAATAGTCATGAACAGCACAAGGTTTTCTTGGGATAATAAAAATCTAAAATTAAAAAAAATTATAGACCCTTTTACTGTAACTGCGTTCCTGCTACTTTGGGTGGAAAATAACATATTTTCCCGGAAAAATGACGTCGGCGGACAATCAAATATGACGTCAGAACTATTGTGTCGTCGAATTTCGTACACCCGGAACCTGCTTCCACGCAAGCGTCAAAAGCAGGAACGCAGCATCAGTAAAAGGGTCTATTGATTTAAAAAAATTCTTGAAAACTTTTATTTACAAACAGAATACTTTTGATAAGGGAATAAAATGTGTGATTGAACGTCCTCATATAAAGTTTACTATAGATTGTTTGACAGAATTATAAAGATGAAATTTGAAAAAAGGAAAATTTTATAAAAATAACATGCATCAAGCTTAGCTTCTTGGACAGAAGGATCCATTCAAAGACTTCAAAAGCTGAACAATTTGAATAATCTGGATAGATTTCAACAATGTCTAATACATTATTTCATTTACATGTACCTTAAAGAGCAGACAACCTAGGTTGATTTCTGTGTCTGGATCATCTCCTGGGCATTGTTCTACCAAACTCTGTAAATAAAAAAATTCAAATCTATATAGCTTTTAACCAAACTGTGTATGACCATTTACGGTGTGTTATTTTGAAATTCACATAGTAATTATCCCAAATATGACAATCTCATTTTTTAGTCTTGAAGTACAAATTAAAACTTTAATTTTAAAATGAATGAGGAATCTTACAAGTGAAATTGATATATAGGGTTTCCCCAGATATATTAAAAGAGCAAAGTGATGTACTTTGCAAGCTAATCCAATTTTTATTGATGAAAACTCCAAATGGTGTTTATAAACTGGCTGCAATATTCACAGAGAAATATCAGTGATTTTAGATTATTGAGCAAAATTATATTGGATGTACCACAAAGAAACTGCAAGGTGTTGGCTTACAATAGAATCATTATCACATTTAAATTGACAAGTAGCATGTTATCCTTGTAGAAAAATGTATTATATGATTAAGTTTCTTGTCTACACTAATTACATATCTTTCCCATAATATAATACCAACAGCTTGCATAATAAACAACTTCTAATAACTTTATATTATACAGGTTATTATACACTAATGCAAGTCTTCTGAATCAATAAAATCATCTATATATGTACAGTTTACTGAGGAATGTCCTGAGGGTGAATTTTCTTGTAAACAGTTGTTTTGGTTTTATGGTGTGAGTGTAGTTACTTCCCATTACTTACATATTTTATGAATTAATTGTCATGTATTTAAAAACAGGAAGGTTCTTTTAAATAATTTGTTAAATCTTTGCTGATGATATATCCATATTTCTGATTTTTAACTGTAAGACTTTGTAAACTCCATAAATTTCAAATGTTTACAACCTAAGTACTGATGCCCTACCTATTTGACATAAACTTATTTTTGACTGAGTATATATAATTTCCATGTGTCTATGTAAATGAGGTCTGCTACCATTGGAAGCTTGTATAAACAATGGACTAAACATTATGATAATGAAACTACTGAAAATATGGAAACTAATAATCGCTGTTTGGCACCATTTACAACTCATTTCCCCCCAGACTTGATATTCTTAATCACAGTATGACAGATATCTATGATAAAACAGTTTGGGCAGGCAGAGACTATGTTATCCTATTATATATACTTACAGATACAATCTGTGTCCGAAGTTGATCCTGTACTTGTAGTAGTTTTCTGTGTGGGACATGTGATACAACCAGTCTGCCATTTGTTTGGTTGGTATGTTCCGATCGGACACAACTCACAACTGCCTCCAACGGTCTTATATCCAGCTGTACAGTTGCCTAGCAACAGAAATCAATAATTATAACAACAGGATACATACATGACATTTGATAGCAAGGGAAAAATCTAAAGTTGACAAAATTTGAGCCCAGGACTTGTAAAGCAGACACTTAATAGTTTTGCATACTGATTTTTATTTGTGAGTTACTAGTCTTAATGACTTAAATCAAAATATTTCTACAAGTTTAATACATAAATTCACACTGGACATATAATAGAAGATTTATAACATACAACTACAAATACCGGTAATTGAAATATAGCATGTAATCCACATTCTTCAATGAAGGCCAGCATTAAGCCTAAATAATATGTCATTGCAAACTGCATGATGAAACCAGAACCAAAACAAACAGAGCTACAGACATAAGTCTCTGTTTACCTTTGTTAGGAACAAGTTATAATTAAATATAGGTTAGGGAGCAGAACCACTGGTCATGTGTACAAAGAAGAAGAACTTTATCAAACATTACACAATCAATGGAAAATCTGTAACCCATGGTGTTCTTAAGTACAAAATACTCAACATTAATACACACAGACATTATTAATATCAAATTATATGACATTATACACAATACATGAAAACTGAAAAAATTAATTGTAAAAGTTTGAATGTCAAAAAAAGATGCATAAATAATTAAAAAAAAGGATAATTTTTCAGATGCAAATCTGATTGACAACTTTAAATTTCATAACTAAGTTAGCTGATAGGCAAAATTAACCAAATGTTCAATTCTGATTAGTTTTTAAGTAAATCTCACCTAACAACATATTATATTAAACTATATGTCACACAGAACCCCTCACCTTATTGGCTTATTTGTTTCTAAAAATACATATCTAAATATAGAATCAATGTGTGTGTTGAAACAAGGGAGGTGATAACCATCTGGCCCTTTCTTATTTATTACAGGCGTATCTTACAGCTTTTTCTGTATTTGTAAGGTGAATTAACATATTTCAAAAGCCAAATATTTGGTCTCTTATGTCTATATAAAATTAATATTAATTTAGTGAAGGCTATATCCTTTTTTTTTTAATCCATATTATTTTTTCCTTTCAGATTTGAAATACAAAAGAGACAGACATTATGCCAGGAAATTATGACAGGTATTCAACAATTTGTTCTTTTTATATTATGAAGCTTTCATCATACAGACATTATTTTCTATGTTTCAAGGTCTTCCATCACCAAACCCAAACTTTTTTCATATATCAGTAAAATAGCAATATCTTGCTAGAATAACAATAACATATAACAAAGCCTGACTCTGGTTAAAAGTTTTGCTACAGGGAAAGTTTTTTATTAAAACATTCCCCCAAATTATACATACCAACACTGCAATCATTCTGAGATGTTGAAGCTGTTCCAGCTGTGATATGGGTGACTGGGCAGAGAGTACAGTCCGAGAAAACATCGATATTATTGTTCTTGTAATATCCCCTCTGACAGGGGTTACACTGAGCATTAGTATCCTTCTCATAACCAGACTGACAGTAATCTGAAAATAATTTCCATTTTTTGTATTATTGTAACACCCTAACTTACAGCATCCTTCTAATAACCATACTGAATGTGACACAGGCACTTATATTTAGGTATTAATCTAAAATTAGTAATTTTGAAAATAATAGACAAACTGTTCTCCCAGAAATTGAATAAATATGATCTAATGTACTGTTCATTTAGAAATTATTACGTGCATTTATTATTGTGATGCTAGTGATAATGCAAGTTTTAATATCACAATTTAGTTAATCCTGTAACAGAAAACAACTAGCAAAATTCCAAATGCGAGTTCTAATTATTGCAATTTGCATCCTGTTGCATTATTCACAATAATAAAAACATCACAATAATTTCTTAATTTACAGTACTATACAAAGTAAGTGGACAGTTATCAGAAATTTTTTGTAATACCACCATAGCTTAATAGCTCCAGGTCAGCTGGATAGGCAAAAATACTGTAAATTCAGAAATATTTTTATAAAAAGAATTATGGCAAAAAAGGAATGTGATTGGATGTGAATTGCAGTAAAAAGAATTAGCATTTCAAATCTTAATACCATTAAAGCTGCTTTTTCTGAAATGGAATATATTAATCTCTGATTTTTATAGGTGAACAATATTTGCACTTGCCAATATGCATGCAATAATTGCATAATTTTCCAAAGTTTTTCATAAACAGAATCTAACTTTTGTTGTATTTTAACTTATATCTTGGGTTATAAATTGCATTGAAAATGTTTGCTTACAAAAACATTTCTACTTCAGAACTTAACAATAACATAAGCTGATAAAGAGCTCACTTTCACACTGTGCCTGGCTTGTAGATTTGTCCTGTCTGGTGTATGTATTTCCAGGGCAGGTCTTACATGTGGTTTGGTATGGTTGGTCCTGGTAGGTCCCTCGTGGGCAGTCCTCACAGGCAGTGTCAGCCGGGTTCCTCTTTGTACCTTCCAAACACTTTCCTACAAAACATTTATTGTTTAAGTTTTTGTACATTTTTATATTTGTCTTACTTGTTAACAGTAGATTAAAATTACTGACATTTAGGAGAAGGATATGACAAATTAACAGTAGATTAAAATTACTGACATTTAGGAGAAGGATATGACAGTTCTTTACATTACATACCTTGACATATTTACCATGGATATCATGAAGGATTTTCAGATAAAATTTCATTGTCATTACAGTTGGTTTTTAACAATACTTCACAGTATTAGTATGTACATTATAAAACTATGGAATATTTAAAAGAAAGAATATATGCCAGAAAGACATGTTCCTCATCTTAGATACACTTAAAAAAAATATCCAAAATGTCAAATTTAACTATGTGTAAAGCACTTTTCTGGATTAACCTTCATCAGACACACTAGGGGTCAAAATACTGTATAAAAGATTAGTAAAACTTTTTTGTTACAAATCATGTTCAACAGTTTTGGCAGCATTCTGATCAATTGATTTTGTCATCAATTACATAATCAGGAAGACAGTGTTACCATGGATACTTACTGACTGTACATTTTGAGGATGATGTGGATTTTGTCAAGAGAGTGACATAATCAGGAAGAGTGTTACCATGAATACTTACTGACAGTACATTGTGAGGATGATGTGGATTTTGTCGATGGAGTGACATAGTCTGCTGGACAAGCAGTACAATTCATGAACAAGTCAGGACTGTTGTTTTTGTAGTATCCTATCTGACAATCTGTACAACCATTACCATCCTTTTCTTGGCCAGGGTCACAATATGCTGTAATGATAATATTAATTATATGAGAAAGGTCCAACCTATAGAAAGTCAACAAAGATGATTTTGTAGCAAGTTGTGAAAGCTGTAGTCTCCATATCATAGTCTTGTCCACTCTAACTTCATCAATTTGGTACATGTTATCACATTGAACCTGATTCTCCCATGGTTTAGAGGCCAAAAAGTTTTTTCACCTCCCTGTACAATAGAATGAGCATTTATTTTTACCATTTTCTACTATAAAGAGCTGGCTTTGCTTAATTACAATCCTGAAATTACATTTCACAAGTCTCCACACTTCAAAATATTTAACCTATCCAGAATATAATTGTAAAATTAAAACCTGAAGCTTAATTGGTAATGGTAAGGAAAATTATCATTACAACACCTATCATAAGCTGATGCAAGAAACTTTTAATGTCCCGGAGCAATGCATTCTCTAAATCCAGGACATTTATTAGCATTTCCCTTGAGCAGACTGTACTACATCCACCATTACCATGGAAGCCCTTTTAACAGCATCAGAGCCAAATGCATGGTCTTTTTTCAGTTCTCTCTCGGGGACGCGGCAAATGAAAATAGTGAACAAATAATGTTCATGCTTTCTCTGATGGAATCTGTCTGACATTTATCTGGGTATTTAAGTCCATTAACACTTACTTTCACACTGGTTTTGATTTGTAGATCCATCTTGGCGTGTACTGGTACCAGTTCCACACTGTATACAACTGGTCTGGTCAGGAAGTGGTTGGTAGTATCCCAATGGACACTTCTCACACTGGGTACCAGCAGTGTTGGACTTGTATCCTGCTGGACAACTAACTGTTGAAATAAATAGTATGTTACTTAATTGTCCAATTGATAATTGTGTAAGAATAGTCTTCCTTTTTCAATTGGAATCTTAATATAATGAAAGTTTAACGGGAGAATTCAACAAATTCAATACTTCTTCATAAACACATCATTTCTTTATAAAATTAAGGAATATGCTTACATACATAAACAAATACATCTAAAGTGGTATTGCCTTTGCATAGGTTGTCAAATTTATAAAGTACAAATAATTAATTCATGAATTAATCTATTACAAATAACTAAGACTTTTACAGTAAATGGAGAGTATAAGAACATGAACTATGAAAATAAGGCATAGCTGGCAGTTAGTTCAATATATGGTTTAGAAATTATTGCTCTTAACTCAGTTATAGATTGTAGAAATGTGTTCATTGGAGAGACCATTCCTATGCTAAATACCATTTAGTTTAAAATTTTATTTATTTCTCTGCATTTCTACCTTTAATTAAGACCACACCTCTAAGAAGTCAACTTTTCTGTAGAGATAGGGTAGGACTGAGGTCTCTAACAGGGAGTTTACTGAAAACTTACATATAGAGCAGTCACTTGATGATGTTGATGCTGTAGTGGGCGTTTTCTTGTTCTGTGGACATGGCAAACACTGAACATAATATCCATCCACAGCATTGTCTTTATATGTTCCGATTGGACATGCATCACATGTCAGAGAGTTGTTCTGGAAACCAGACTCACAGAAAACTAAAAAAAGACAAGACATAATTATCCCTGTTCCGATTGGACATGCTTCACATGTCAGAGAGTTGTTCTGGAAACCAGACTCACAGAAAACTATAAAAGACAAGCATATTATCCCTGTTCCGATTGGACATGCTTCACATGTCAAAGAGTTGTTCTGGAAACCATACTCGCAGAAAACTATAAAAGACAAGACATAATTGACCCTGTTCCGATTGGACATGCTTCACATCTCAGAGAGTTGTTCTGGACACCAGACTCGCAGATAACTATAAAAGATAAGACATAATTAATCCTGTTCCGATTGGACATGCTTCACATGTCAGAGAGTTGTTCTGGAAACCTGACTCACAGAAAACTATAAAAGACAAGACATAATTAACCCTGTTCCGATTGGACATGCTTCACATGACAGAGAGTTGTTCTGGAAACCTGACTCACAGAAAACTGGTAAAGACCAGACATCATTAACCCTAATATACTTACTGCAGTTTTATTGATCAAGCAACTGAAATGATTGTTACTTATCTGGTCCTCGTCATAATGATCCTAAAACAAGTCAAGTCTAAACAACTTGTCTCCCCCTATGAAGAGGAATAGGTGTGCTGAGCACCATATTTTTAGACCTTGTTTTGTTGCCAAATTCTTAATACAAATCTTACTTTGATATTATTTTCATCATTTCAATGTCACATTTGTCTATTTAAGACAAATATTCATTTTCTCTAGGAATACAAAATTTAAAGAGGTCCTTAGTTCATAATAAATTGGAACACACAAAAACATCAAGAAGATATTTTAACTAAACATTTGTACTTGTAAAAGCCCAGGAGTGTGTTCTATTTAAGATTCTATTTAGACAGGTCAACTTCATTTGTGAAATCTCAGGTGTGTGTTCTATTTAGACAGGTATAAAAAGGTTCTGTTTAGACAGGTTGAACTTTAAGGAACTTACATTTACAGTCTGATGCTGAGGTAGAAGCATCCTGGTCAGTCCTGTAACGAGCACCTCCACATGATATGCATGTTGTCTGCCATTTGTCTGGTTGATAGGTGCCTATAGGACATTTCTCACAGGTATCTGTTCCAACTCGTTTATAACCAGCTTCACAGGCCTCTGAAAGTAATAAGAATAGGCATAGTAATATAATTCTTATAACAACTCCTGTATAGAAGCTCAGTGGGATCATCATTTGCTCTTCACAAA
>JARWCS010293390.1:0-13019 GCA_034783895.1 Geukensia demissa
TTTACCAATGTTGAATAAATATGTTGAATTTTGCATTATGTACAATGCAATGATTACCTTTCATCAGTAGCATTAGAACGAAAATAAAGTTTTGATTGATTGATTGATTGATTGATTGGTGTTTAACGCCATGTCGATTTCATGGCGAGAAAACAAAGGAAGTCTGAGATTCAAACATTGCAAAAGAAGTACTCAAATCCAAACAAATCGAAATAAGCCAAATTAGACGGTAGGAACAACTTCTAAGTGCAATACGGTTTTAATCCGTTCCGTATTTACATTGATTTAGAATTTAAACAAATGCAGCGTATTTCTATAAAACATTGTTTGATAAAGTTCAGGCTGGTAAATACCTTCGGGAAAGTTTGTCTTGTCGTATTCCATTTTTGGGTTCCGATTTCTTCCAAATGTATTCAGTTATTAAATGTTTACTAAGATCATTCATTGACAACGATATCCATTTTGCAAGAAACTACCAAAAAGAAAACCGTAAATCATTGGTTGAATGGTTAAATTATGTCGTTTGTCTCTAATAGCATTTCTATTGGAAAACAGATGTTTTATGTTAATAACATTTATCAATAATATCTGTTTATATAATGAATCACTGAATATCTGACTATGTTGTTACAAAACGAATAACTTTATTTTGTCTTTGTTTCAGTAATCAACCGTAAGTAAAGTGTTGTTCTTAGTATAAATTGTGTAGAAGAGTAGAAAAGGATGTAGTACATAGTCCAAATTCAAAACTTGAGCTTTGCCTACAATCAGCCATCACGTGAGAAGGAAATTTGTTCTTTAATATTCAGATTTTTCTGTGGAGGTGTCTAAATATGAATACGTATTGTCAACTATAATAGATAATACTGAAAAATTTAGGAAAAATGACAAAAACCAAAGACCACAAAAATTACACTTTGAGTAATATACAAACTTTAAAAAAATACATAGAATCAAATTTGTTCAAGATCTGCTAACTTATTAACTCCTAAAATGATATTGTTGTAGACTGCAGCCCAAATCCATGTCACCATGGAACGTGTCACAATTTCTTAGGGAGATATTCATGTACTTGTCATGTAGGATATACTGGAACAACTTGTAATGAAGGTAATACATAGCAGTTAGAATTAGTGAAAAGAAGAAAATTAATTTCATTACTGATACAGAAGAACATAAGACCCCTGCTGAACATTTTTAAGTCCAAACCATGTTTTGGTTACCTACATTGTACATAACATAAGAGATCGTTCAAATACCGTTTATTCTAGCATCCAGTAAGTGAACCACACCTAAAACTTCTGTCCTTTTGACTAGTGCCCTGACCACCTTCTACTATACCTCCCACAAGCACTTATTATTTTATATCGTATTGAATTCGCATTTTGATAAAAATACAAAATAAACAGAACAAAATATATTTTCTGTAACATTGGTCGAGCTATCTTCACGGATGAAAAAGGTGACTTAAAGATATACTTAATGGACTTGTGAGGAGATAATAAATTCAATTAATTCTCCTCCTGACTATATTTACATCAGGTTGGCGATTACATTTATCGACAGGTCGTCGGAATTCCTATGGGTACCAACTGTACCCATTTAACTGCAGACATATCCCTAACAAAAAACCACCTCAATCTGACTAAAAAGACACATTTAATGA
Organism: Geukensia demissa; assembly: GCA_034783895.1. Taxonomy (NCBI): domain Eukaryota; kingdom Metazoa; phylum Mollusca; class Bivalvia; order Mytilida; family Mytilidae; genus Geukensia; species Geukensia demissa. The sequence goes on from JARWCS010293390.1 coordinate 1,667, forward strand.
TACTCACTGCTATCTTGGTGATAACTTTGTAGTTAATAACCCGGAAATCCCCAAAGGCGTTCCTACAATTTACCCCAAAGAACTGTCTTTGAATAAAGATGATCATGACAGCAGCGATTGTCCTTTTTTGTTTAGAAGGTAAAACCAAAACTTAAATATACGATAAAAGAGACGATTCCTCAATCCCTATTATATCTTTGCAATTGCTTAGTGGGGACGTTCATTTGGCTCCTTCATACGGTGCATATATTCTTCAACCGGTCCATTTGCCCGTGTATGGAGACATGTTTTAGATTTTAATGAGCGTAGTCTTTGTATTACCAGCAAATTATTTATCAAATTTTATCATAGATATAACGACATATTTAAAAGTTTGATTGCACCTGCGGAAAATTGATAAAAATCGAAATATCACTCTCAATTATTTTTTATGAAAATGTGATAAATATAGCGCTTAAGATTAAACACATTGGGGCTTGCCAGTTAATTGAATAAACTTAAACATAAAGTTAAGGTTATTTGAAGATCTTTGAATGTTGTCTTCTTTGAGGTCAATATTGACTCTCTGCTAAAGAATTACATCAAAATTTAAGTCAATATTTTGTTAGGGGCCGCTCATATTAATCAGCTAGTTGGGACCGATGCAAATCATTAGTTGGTGATTAAAAAAACACACGTCCCACTGTATTTAAGAACTGGTGTCCCATATTTCATCATCACAAAAACATTTATGTCTCATGCTTATGTAAGGAATTTATAAGCAAAAATTTTATTGTTCCACGCTGATTGGCATTACATATCTGGATATTATAAAGCATGTTAAAAGATTACCTTTACATTTATAATTTTAAGTACATACCTGCATATTTATTTTACTTTCTGAATGCAATATTTATATATACCTTATCAGTATACAACTCAACAATTGCAAAGCCATCTTTAGAAATAGAAACCATTTTTTAATCTATCTCAAATATTATTAACGTTAATCATCTATCGTCATTATATATTTTTCTTACTACTTGCAATTGTATTCCAATAAAATACATAAAAAATCTTTAAATTTGTCTAAAAGATGAAGTTATACAATATGGGTGTGAATTAACACTTTCAGAGTCATATTTATTCTTTTATTTTGCCTTAGATATCAACAATGATTAGTACCTATCCTCAGTACATATTTTTCTTTCATACTATTTGCCAAGTTTTATGGTTTTTCAATAAATTCAATGGAAAATCTGAATGTTTGCCTCTAAAGATGACAAAAAACATTATTGGTTAATAATCCAACACTTGGAAGCAATATTAAAAAGAAATAAACCACACTTTTTTCTTTCCGAGATATCAATAATAATAAGTATCTATCCTTAATATATATATATTTACTGCTTGCCATGTTTATTGACTTTCAATAAATGACATGAAAATTCTTAAGATTTGTCTTTAAAGATGACGCTTTACCTTTTCAGTATAGAAGACACATTTTCAGAGCAATATAAAAAAATGACCACTTTCTTTAATATTGCCTTAGATATCAACATTGATTAGTAACTATCCTCAATATATTTTTTCTTACTACTTGCCTAGTTTTATTTTTTTCAATAAAAAAACACGGAAAATTTAAATATTTGTTTCTGAAGATGTCACGTACACAATACTTTATCGGTTAATAAGTAAACTTTCAAAAGCAATATTTAAAAACTGAAACTATGCTTTTTTCCCAGATATCAATAATAATTATTATCTTTTTAATTATATATTTTTCTTACTTCTTGCCAAGTTTTATTGCACTTCAAAAGACTACATGGAAAATATGAAGATTTATCTGAACAGATGACACAATACTTTATAGGTATATAAGACCACACTTTCATAGTCATATATAAAAATTAAATCCACTAGAAATTAATCAGACCACAGGAGCAGCAAATCTGCTAAATTCCTAGAAATTCCTCGATATTTCATCGAAATTTAAAAAGAGGGAAATTTGTTTCTAAGATTTACGACAAACGGGATGACTTTCCTATTGTAAACTTCCCATATTTATTTGACAATTTTCTTGCTAACCCTGCCTACGGGGTTTTTGTTTCGCAGTTGATTCGATATTCTCGTGCCTATTTCAAGTATTCGGATTTTTTAAGAGGGCATTGCTGTTGTCCTTCAATTACTACAACAAGGATACATCCAATCAAGATTGAAATCGTCTCTCCTAAAATTATATGGTCGCAATCATGAATTAGTAGATTCATATATTATCAATATATCTCATCTTGTTATGGACCTGTTACGATAATACAACAATAACTTAACCTCTTCTCGGATTGATGTTAACCCAGATTAGAGTTTTAGGATTGCACGATGGGTGTTGCGTGCAAAACAAGGGATTCTTAGACTACCTGAGCACCTGGTCCCACTCTTTTTTTGTAAAGGAGTTCGTGGATTCCAAGTCTTTGTGCCTTTTGCTTTCGTTTTATTTTTGAGTTTGTCTTGTCTCTTTGGACTCTGCATTTTTGATCTCTCACATGGCTATTCTACACATGACTCCGATATTAGTCATAATTAAAACATGCATCTATCCTTAATATATTTTTTTCTAACTACGTGATATCTTATTGTAGCATTTCAATAAAATAAATGGATAATATTACTTGTAGAGCCATATTTAAAAACTGAAACCATTTCTTCTAATATCTCAGATACATTTCTATTAAAAAAAATATTAAAAAATACTGTGTTTTATGCGCAATACATATTTTACTACTTGACAAGTTCTATTATATTTGAATGAAATTTTTGAAATTTTGGTTTTTCTCAGGAAGATGTAGCATGAGATAAATTTTTTTTCACTTAGGCTTGACGAAAAGATTTTTGAATCGATCGTTAATTCTATATCCTGGCCTGCAATATTGCACAAATCCCTACCTTGACAAATTTGTTTATAATAATGCCCATCCATTAGAAATGTGAAAACCCCTAGGTTTTGTGTATAATCAAACACCATAAAGTGCCCCATGACTTTTAAATCGGTCCCAACTAGCCGAATAATATTGTAGATTCTCTTACAATTTTCTCCTACATGCCGTCGATAATTTTTTGGCACTTTCACATACCTTGTTTTCTTTGGTAATTAATATTTTAATATTATATTTTACACTTAATCAAGCCAGACGTGTTTTGATTGATGTAGCTTAAGAAGCCGGGTTTGTTATCAACTGTGTTTGGGTTTGAACTATCTGTCAGAAACAGCAGGTACGTTGTCGAGGTCGATAATCTTTTGTTGTAGTCTCCGTACTATGTTTCGACTTCATGATTTAATGATTGAAGATATTATTGATTAATATTTTCACTGCTAATTTATGGTGAAAAGTATCTAGGTTTCTATTTTGAACTTGATATGGTTAGTCTTCAGTATGTGTGGATAAAGGATCCCAGGCGCATGATATGATGTATCCTCATAGACATTAAAATCAATAATTCTAAAAGAAATGATAGATTATTACTTTTTATTATTTTCCATAATTTTCTTTTAATTCTATTTTGATTGCTTTGTAGTTATAGACCGTAAGTAATAAAGATTTATCATACATGTTCTTCAATTATGTGTATATTACCAGAGGACGGTGCATAAATTTGTCCCTTAATCATGTTTTACAACTTTGTGGATAGGAGGAAATTAAGAGAAACCAGAATCTTGAAATGAAAACAACAAAAGATTACAAATCATAATCGATAATAAGAAACTAATGTTTTTATGTTATTAACAAAGTCTAACATTATGAAACAATTTTTTTTAAATTCTAATGAAACTATGTAAAATAGAAACATACAATGACTCTAACGGTACCAGCCAAAAAGATAAAATAAATTTTATTACAAAGATACACGACAAACAGGAAATTATATGATTATTGCCACATGCTTAAGGTTTTAAAAATATTAAAATGAATTCAAAGATACCAGATGGGCAGACAGGAATCGTTAAGTCAGAAGACAGACAAGACCATGTTCGACCACTTTGGAGGTGTCCTGAAAGTTTGTTTTGATATCCCCCGCTTCAACACATATTGAAAGTAAACAAAAGATGGCCGACACCACGTTGATAGGGCAAGGGGGTGTCAGTGATAAAAATTGATGTTATCTCCCATTGACCACAATTTTTGTGGTCTATCAATATAATGCTATTTAACATAATTACTTTCCTGAATATTTTTTCAGCATTGGAAATGACAGTTTTTTAAAATATATGTCCTCATTTCAAGTGTTCCCGTTTAGTTCTGCTAAAAAACACCCCTACTAATAAATGGACATGACCTATCAACGAGACGTCGGCCATCTTTTGTTTACTTTCAACATTGAAGCGGGGGATTTCAAAAAAACTTTCAGGACACGTCCAAAGTGACTTTAAGCATTATTTATGTAGGTTTTCAGTTATTCTATTATGTAATGAGTAGATTGCCATGTATTTAAGCGAAAAATTATGCAGGAGAATGGAAAAATTGCAATTTCCCCATTCTCTGATGAACCCCTTACAGACAGTAAACGAATTATTTTACTTTGTTATTTTGATCATATCGTACTGATAACCAATCATTCAAAATACCCAAAATGCCCTAGATATATTCTAGTATGAAATAAGTATTCGGAGTTAAAAAGTGACTGTTTTTGGAGCATTAATATAATAATAAATGAAACATTTTTATAACAAATTCAGTTTATCATATGTTATGTTACCTGTACTGTATTGATCATGGATAAGATTTTGTGCTTCCAGTCTGTTTCTCAGTAACAATATATTACGTGGCCTATGAAAATGGACAGATATGGTAAAGTAAATGTCAGAGACTGCACTCCATCCACGAGAAAAACACAGTAATTTACAAATCTACAGTTCTCCACAAAGCTTTCTACAAGCTAGGGTGGAATACCGCTTCTTATGAAAAGCTCTAAAACGCTCCAAATAAAAAATCGTGTATGCGTAAAACAATACTGCTCATACCTGAATATTTTCAACAATGTACATGTAACAAAACATTAAACACAAAGACAAACCTATGACTACAATTCCTGACTTGGGACAGGCACATAAGACATGTAATGGGGTTGAACTAGTTTAGTGGGCACCCAACCCTCCCTCGACAAGTTGTCAAAGGAAAACTCAAGGAACAAACATACCACAAATGTCAAACCGAAATTCACTAAGTTAGACAAGAGAGTACACGCATAGGCAGAAGAGTTAGTTTTGAGTAAAACTACCGATTAAATATTCCTCCAAATACTGTCATCAATAGCCCGACATTAACATACAACATAAGACAAACATTAAGTCAACCACAGCACAATCAAGGAACATTTTAGAGTAGATTGAAGTTACCTTTTAAATAAACAGACCTATGACCACAATTCCTGACTTAGAACTGGCACATGTGACAGTGTGACGGTGGGGTTTAATTAGTTAAGTGGGTACCCAACCTTCACCCCAACCAGTGGATAAATGATAAAATCAACGATAACAAAAGCAGTACCGACGAACTATAAAAACAAACAGAAAATAACCCAATCCGACTAGAGAGTACCTTAATTACAATAAATATACTTAATAAAAATACTTGCAAAAAATACGATACATCTCTAATGAATGCTAGCAATTACTGACAGCAAGCTAAGGGTGAGATCTCTGATGAATAAACATCAAGCTTCTCAACACAAGATGTCATCAAACACAGTATGTTTGAAGATTTAATACTGTGTTGTCAATAAACGTGAAGAAAGATCAGATAGATGCAATGACAATTGTCTTAATATTTGTGTAATGATGCGATCAGTTTATTAAAATTTGTACCAACAAAAACAAGTTTTAATGTCTTGACTACAACTTCGAACTTGTACTCCTTGTGGATAAGTTTGTTTAACGGAACGGTGAGATTCGAGGGATCTTTTCTTTAATTTGTAAGCTTCATATGTAATGTTTCCATAGAACGTAGGATATGATATCCTTTGTCGTTTTAAAACTGTATATGTGCAACCGTATTTTTGTATTTAATCTTTGTAACGGTTGTAAAATTGTGTAAAAGTCTTGAGAATCTTGTTATACCTGTATCCCTGCTGCACAAGTTTACCAGTGAGATGTAGATTGCGATCATTAAAGTCGAAAACTATGGTGCAAACACGGGCAAATCGAACTAGTGAAATGTAAACCCCATACGAAGGTGCTAAAAGCACGTCTACATCAAGAAACGGAAAGTTAACTATAGAGAAAGAAAATCGTCCATTTTATCATAAATTTTACTGTATAAACATCCCTGTTCAATTTTTAAATCCAAATCTAAAAAGTGAGAACGATCATTACTGATATTAGATTTATTCAAGATAAGTTCTCTGGATTATTTATTTCACAGTATTAATACATAATGGTTAGAATATCTAATATTGATCTCTATCACAATCTAATGACTGATGTTTTAAATATTTAAAAAAAATTAAAGTTTTCAGTTTTGGCGAAGAATCTTAAGGTTAAAGTTTCTCAGCAGTACTTATAGGTTTCGAAGATACTATTTTTCTCAGCAGTACAGATAGGCTTTGAAGATACTGTTCACAGTATTAATACATAATGGTTAGAATATCTAATATTGATCTCTATCACAATCTAATGACTGATGTTTTATTTTTGTGTTTTTGGACTATGCATTTTTGATCTCTAACATAGTTCTTCTACACTGGACTTAATTTACGGTTATTGTTTTTCGGCAAACCGAGAATTAAGACGATAAGTTTCTGTGTTCACATTTATTTGTTCAAACTGTCCGATTTTCCGTCATTGAAATTTTGAATCGCATATTGAAGACTCGTGGATTGAAATTGTTTTATTTTTAAATAATAATTCCATGACTTAATGAAACTGCTTCTAAACGAAACCCAATAGATCTTTACAAAGCTAACAAAAATATGATAAATTCTAAAATTGTTTTTCATTTTTTTTCAGATTGTCATAATTCTCCTTGTATTCATGGAACCTGTGTAAACTCGTTAACTGGCTACAAATGTCTTTGTCATGCTGGATATACCGGCAGTACTTGTGCTCTCGGTATGTTGTGTATGTTCTTAGGCCATAGTTGTGTTTTCCTTTGTTTTGCGTCTGCGTGCTGGTAGGTTTTTTTGTTACTGAGTTAAAAAAAACACACACAAAAATATTTCAGAAAATTATTGGTTGGATAGTCGGTTAAATTTTATATTGCTTTATTTATAAAAAAAATTAATCGCCGAGCTTAAATTTAGCATGGTTTTTAGATAAATATTTTGTCAAAATAGATTTATTGCAAAAATAGATATCAACTTTTATGAATTGGTGTTAGTTTGTTTGACATATCTATCCCAGAGGCTGTGTTTTTTATTCTGTGCGTGTTTTTCGTCCTTGCTGGCTGGTACTTTTCTAAATTTTATCAGGACGCAAAACAAATACAAAAACACGGCCTTATACAAAACAAAATCAAAACAAAATGAGCAGGGTTGATATTTGAACTCATGATGTTTTAGTGTATGTGCAAGTAATGTGTTCTGATACAAAATTCAAATCCTTAAATTCATGCACTTTTGGTACAATATAAAAATAAGAGATATGGCATGATTGTCCTTCAATAATGAACCGGATTCTTTACCATAACGGAAGCTGCAAAAGGCCCCATAAAAACAAAATGTAAATTCATAATTTATTAAAAACGATGAACGTATGATACGAAATAACTATTTAAAAACCCACAGGTTCTTGAATTGGTACAGGCATATTAAGTAAGTGTCGGGGTTAATCCAGTTTGTAAACGCTAAACTCTCCCCTAACCTGGGACAGTGGGTTGACAAAACAACAATAAAAACAGTTGAAATGGACATATCTTGAGATCTACTAGTATACTGAAAACAAACAAAAAATACAATATTCAAAGTAAGAGTTGTTGTCGTTTTAGTTTTTATTCGTTGACACTAGGACAAAAAAAAAAATAAAGAGCATGTCTTATAATTCAAGTTCACAAATTAGTATTTTTTCCATTAAATAGGATAGATAGATGGCGTATGTGTGATATTGAGAGTAAACAAAGAATTTTAAGGTGTATTCGTCTGTATTAATTGTTTCACACCGACGCTAAGTTATATATTTTAGAGAAGTTAAAAAAACGTAGCTTTTTCAGGCAATGGCATATGAATATTGAACCAGCAAAAAGATAGCTGATATTACCTACTGAGTATATAATTGACACAATTTTGAAGAAAAAAAAACGACTAAGTTACGTACATCTACACACATTCATCAACCTTCAACTACAACATTAATATTTTCTATGTGGCATCAACGACTTAAACAATACATATACATTTTATACATATAAAATGCAAATAAAACAAGTAAAAAATAAAATATTAAAAATATTACTTTATGTTCATTTTTCCAGCAGGTATCAAGCTGTATGAGAAGCTCTTCCCCCATGGATTGTAAACATTTTTGGCAAAACATTATTGCAGTGAAATATTGATGAATTATATTGATTTTTATAACAAATGGCAACTATTCAAAACGTGACATAAAACTAGAAAAACTTAATAGGCATGGTAGTTAATGATGCTTAATTGCCGAATATGTACGCCAAGACTATTATAAAAATAAATACGTTGCCGTGTATTATAAAGGAGATTTAGGAGACAAAATTGCACAACAAACGCAAAATTAATGCTGTTTTTTTTTCAGAATTTGTTTTACAAATAGAAAACTGAACTAAAACAACCCACCTACGAGGTTTTTTTCTGAATATTCTGAACCGGAAACATACGTTTTTTTCTGCGGCTTTAAGTTTTGTGTTGAGACTTAACGGTGTATCAGGCGTGTTATTGTTAAAAATACCTTTTAATTTTTTTCGCAATTTTCGTTTCAGAAATCAACCGTGAGTATATGCTTTAAACTCTATAAGAAGATCTAACTTAATAATACGTTAACATCTATGTCATTATCTTACATAATTCACATACTAGGCATACCTTGACTGGATCACTTTTTATACATAAATTTTAAAGATACATTTTATTATATTTCAGCTGAAGATAGGATTTCAGTATTAACTTATTTTGGTAAAATATAAGTTGGCCAAAGAAATCTTATAAAGTGATTTATCATGATTAATGATAGATATTCTTAGGGATTTGTTTTATGGCAATCCTGAAAAAAATTCTGGCACATCACGATTAATAATATATGCTTTTTGCTACGTTGGAAGTGTCAGACCTGACGAAAAAACACACAACGAACATTTAAAGTTAAATGGTCCGTAACCTTAATAATTTGAAACCAAAGTATACATTTTTAAAAATATTTAGGGAGAAAGCCTTCGGAAATTTATTCAAATTCCACTCGACACTGCATAAAATATTTCATCAAAATCTAATTTGACATTTGATGGTTAAGCATTAACCATATTTTATTTCAATATGGGTTTTAAGTGAAGGAAATATTTGATACTTAATAATATACAATCATAGCCCTCATCTGAAGTTAATATCAAAATCATAGAGTCGAGAAAGGGTTATTTTCCCAAGATCCGAAGGACCGAGGGAAAATAAACCTTTCAAAATTTAATAATTATGATATTAACTTCTGATCAGGGACATAACTGTATTATTATACTGAACTAGATAATTCAACCTTTTGAGCATATATATGAGGCGGAATATTTATACAGGATACTGTATTGCTTCGAGACATGTATAATTACTTCATATCGCTTACTTTTTATACCATTGTGAAACAAAGTAGAGTTTTTGGTTTTTTTATTCCTTATCAAGAAGAATTTTATCAATGTTTAAAGCCGTGCCTGTGCTAAACCTTGATGCAGACGTTGACGGTGCGAGACCGCCGCAGACATTGTCATGATTGTTTACGCCAGATCTGAAATGGTTATTTGTCCTACGTGCATAATCACTCAGTTATTTTGCTGCTGCGGGAAAAAGAAGTTATTGATTATTATTGAGTTAAACCCATAAAACAACTAATTTTTTCTGTACTTGTTACTATAGTAAAAAATAAAATAATGATAAAAAATACTTAAATGGTGAACATTTAACGAACAAGTAAAATATTCGAGGTGATTTTAAAGTCCTCTGATACGAGTAAGGATAATTTTCAAAACCCATATGATGTTCAGTTTTGAAAATTACATTCTGGCATTGGTTACAAAAAGCACAACATCGTCAAAAACTGTCATAAACCAATGCATTTTAAAAAAAAATTCCTTCTGTAGATTGTTCTCCATCGCCATGTCAAAATGGTGGATCATGCAGCAATTCATTGTCTGGGTTTAAGTGTGTTTGTACCACTGGATATACTGGAAATACTTGTACCGAAGGTACGGTATAACATTGTCTTGTCTGAGTCAATAAGAGTAATACAATCTGTAAGTTTTACTCATTGAATAAATAGTTAATTCTTTAACAACAATAATTTTTATGGTTAAATTACAGTTTTTAAATTTTGAATAACAAATGTATCACAATTATGAAGAGAATTTCTTTAAAACAATAGTTTACATCATTGTGTCGTCTGCTTCTAGCAGGGCGACATATAGGGATCGCTCTGTCGTCTCGCGTCCGCGTCGTCGGCGTCACACTTTCTATTCCACTGCTATTCTTAAACGACTGAATAGATTTAACCGAACTTTCACAGATTCCTTATTATGAGGTGTACTGTTGCACCTCCTATTTTATTTTTTCCAAAAAATCACTATTTCAAATTTTGCTGCAAATTTGACTTGCAATGAAAAGGGGGGGTACCATTTCTAATCTGTTAATCCTCCTTAACCACTCAATAGAAATTTAAAAAAAATTAATAATGGTAGTATTGCACTTATATTTTATTTTTCTAGGAATTCAGTGCTGTACATTCTTTGTGCAAATTTGACTTGCAATATGCTGAGTAGGGGGTAATAATCTCTAATCCGCTACTCCTTCTAGACAATTCAATGGAATGAATACTTTGTGCAAATTTAACTTGCAGTATGCAGAAAAGAGAGCGGTAATGATTTCTAATCCACTACTAATAATAAATTAATCAAACATAAACAGAATCCTTATTAATAAAGGTAGTTTTACACCTCCTGTTTTATTTTTCAAGAAAATCAATATTTGAAATTTAGCTGCAATTTTAACTTGCAAAATGCAGTTAAGGGGGGTACCATTTCAAATGAGCTACTCCTCCTTAACCACATTATAGAAATTAAACGGATTTCAATTGATTGATTGATTGATGTTTAACGTCCAGTGGCAAATATTTCATGCATATTCAGGACGAAAACAAGTTAAACAATAAATCAATATGTAGACT
>JARWCS010293500.1:0-13019 GCA_034783895.1 Geukensia demissa
ATAGAATCGACCACTAGGAATTGTGAAAATAAAATACCTTGCATAACAAAAGAAATTTTACGTATCGGTTTGTAAAATTATATACTAACAGAAATAAGAAACTGTGCATTTATTAAATTGAAACTGGAAGCTAGATATAAAATTTTTGAAAAAATAGAGATTTATGACCATTTCAAATGTCAAACAAAAACAATCACATTAATGACTTGATATTCATTTACCTTAGCAATTAAAAAAGTGAATTCACAATTTTGACGTTTTTGAAATCAGTACGTTTTCATGGAATGTAATGGTAGGTTACTGTCTATACCTCATTAGCTGTGTCAAAATTTTGATTTGTCATTTTTGGGGTAAACAATGGTTTTTTTAATCTTGTAAACTGCAATTTGATACAAAATGATATTATCTCAAAAATCTGGTAGTGTTTGTTGCTTAAATATTCTGTAAAAAATTCAAGTAAATCGCACAAGTTTAAAGAGCAAAATAAGCAGTTGATTATTTAATACATGTTATGGAAATTCCATACAGATGCACAGTTTCATTTTTCTTTGTGTACATATTATTGGGTATACCTGGGAACAAAAGACAGTGTGTTTTGATCCCAGGGTATACATTACAGTTTTAAAAATTCAGTATGTATGCAATCTCCATTTAAAAATCATATTGACCGATTTTGTGTGGAGGGACAGTTTTTTAATTTTTGGAATGGATGGTAGGGAGAGATACTTTTGGCTTTTGAATTTTGTAAGTCCAAAATTAGCAATGGTTTTCTCAAAAAATCGTAAGTCTAAGATTGAACGTAAGTGTAGAAACTTCAAAGGAAAACTTATTGTGACGTCATTATTTACGACAGAAATTACACTTTCGACATTTTGTGAAATTGACGACAGATTTCCACCTAAGTAAAAGCATAAGCATCAAAATTTGTATTTGTCCCAATTAAAATTGCAAGTCTGTGACTCCTCTAGTTGCATTATATTTTGGTTGTAGAGTCAAAATGAGCTTTTTGAAAGGGAATGGTATCAATTGTGGAATTGTATGCTTCGAATGAAAAGTAAAGCGAATTGTAAATTTTTGCAAGAAAGGAGAAAATTAAAACAATCCATAACCCCACCCAAATACCCGTTTCCGAGTCTTAAACTGACAATAAACAACAAAAACTTTGAATATTTACCTCACGTTCATTTTCACCAAAGGAAATATTAAGTGTGCCCATGGCCCTGATAATGGCCACCAGGGACTGGATTGTATTACTGTACACTACAGGCTTGAACTGTTTGTTATCTTCACTGGTGAAACCACCTTCATGGATAATTCTGAAAAACAAAAATATTTATCTCATATTCTAACAGTAATGTTTCTCTATTGCTTTATTCTATGAAAATGTCTCCTCAAGTTTGTCCTCTGTATTAAATATTATAACCAATACCATTAGTCTAATGATGCCCAGGAAGAGTTGCCCTCTTCATAACTGCAGTCAGAAAAATACATGTAGTACTGTCTTAGTATGTGGTCATACAGTCAACCTATGAAAGTGTTAATTTATTCTGGGTGTAAAGTTTCCGGATTACTTGTTTATTTCTACCTTGTGGATAAAATTCACTAGTGCACCTCATTCTGTGTACACGAATTTCCTACTGTAGATAAGTACTGGAAATTATAATATCGGGAAATATATACAACTGGAAAATTTTTTTGTGTTGGAAAGAAGTCACTGTTACACCTATGCTCTATTGATAGGAATTTATCACCTAATACAAAATGGAAATCTTGTTCCAAATATTTGCAGGTCTCTAAATAAACTGACAGAATTCTAGAATAACAGCATTGTTATTTATAAAATGAAGATTGTATATAATACCCAATATGTTCTATTCCAGAAATAGTTCTTTTATTACCAGTGGGGGTCATGAAGTCTGCTCAAGGGGAAAAAATGTTTATGAAAACCAGACTGTTTTACTTAGCTGAAAATTAACAGCTATTAACATTGCTTGATAATTTTAATTTTGACTTTTGCACAATGCCTTGTTTTCTTTGGCTATTAGTGATATTTTTAGACTAAATCCAGATTTTTCTTTGGCTATTAGTGATATTTTTACACTAAATTCAGATGGACTTGTTTTGAATGATATCTTAGCTTAAGAGAACAAGGTATGTTATCAATTGTTTTAGGATTTTGAACCAACTGTAAGAAACAGCAAGTACTTTTTCGGAGTAGGTGCACTTCTAAAGTTAAATCTGATGTAGTCGGTGAAAAAGCTCACCAGAACTTGATGTTGTATAGTTACATTGTACATAATATGCCCACTTAAAATAAAATTTACTTACTCACTTACTTAGTTGGTTTTTTAAGATTTTTTATGTTGATTTTGTCACACCACTGTCAAAGGTTAGGTGAGGGATGTTTATAGGCTTATGTTGCCTTTATGTAAAATATTTTATAAACTTGTTGGTTTTCTGTCAGCCACTATGTGAAAGATTAAAGTTGATGGATTTTAGAATGAACTGGAGTAACTTTTGTTGTATTTTTCCTAAAGAATCATTTGAAAAAAAAAAAACACATCAAAATTGCATGAGAAATAAAAAATGTTTCCAAAATTAGGTCACAGTCTTTTTTAACCCTGTATATCTCTATAATGATCATGGCAAATGTGGCTCATTAACTTCGCTTAGGCATGGAGAATACACAGAAAAAAAAATCCCTTTTAAAATAGGCAAAAAATAAATATTTTATATTTACCTTTATCTAGTACCAAATATCATTTTAAAAAATATAAAAAGAATTGGTTTACTAGAACAAAAGTTATCATGCGGAAACCAACGTGTCTAAAGATGCAAACAAAACACCAGCTTGGATGACAGCTCCATACCATAATACAATTGCAATTTTTTGCATTCACATAATTTAAATTTTTTTCTGTATCCTGCAAAATTGCACTTTTTGATAAGTTCAAGATATGTTATCCTGAAAACAGGGAGAAGAAATATGCATTGACTTACTGCCATGACTACTAAAAGCTCTCAATGGGCTGAATCAAATGAAAACAGAGGTGCTTCGCAAGCCCAACATGATACCATTGCAGCACGTTGACATTTGAAAGGTGAACAAATGAACCTTTGGGTAATGGGGACACAGTATTTTGCTGGACACAGTAAAGTTCCGGAGACAGTAACATGACTGGATAAGTGATCAATTTGACCTGCATTCTTCAAAACTGGTGTTACTTATTTTTCATAAGGAATGATTTGTAAAAAACCCAACAAAAAACAGATGAAAAATAAAAATTTTTCCATATTATAAGAAATTAAATTTGTCCCCACTATGAACCCTTGAAGCTAAAACATTGTAACAGATACAGAAAAACCCTTGACATATTACTGAAAGCACTCAATGAATCGAATCAAATGAAAAATCCCATCAAAATTTGACGAAAAATCTCCTGCAAAATCACAATTTGTATAGGTAACCCTTTGACCCTTTTTTAATTCAAAAAACAGTAAATTGTTCGAAATAAAATGCTTGGAGTATCTTTTGTTGCATTTTCATAAGGAATCATTTGAAACAAACCCCATCAAAATCAGATGAAAAATAAAAAAAGTTCTAATTAGGGCATGCTCTGGAAGCCTGGGAAGGGTTAGCAAAAAATGCTACATCAGTGTCATCCGTCCTTACTCAGTAGTCAAAACCAGTCATCCATGTTAGTCACAACCAGTATAAGAATGGATTTGTAGTCACCACTGTGGAGAAATATCCACTATCATTTGTGAAAATGATATGTCATACTGGTCAACCAAATAATGATGGTGACTGAAAAATTCAAGAGGAATTACTATCAAGAAGACTTGAAACCAAAATATTGAGTCAACTTTTTATCTTTTCTCTGCAGAAGGCTGTGTATGAAGTCAGCTTCATACAAATAAAAGAATAAATCATCGAAAAGTGGTGCACAATTGGTTCCCATTGGAATGCTGACAACCTGCAGAAACACATGTCTGCCATGCATTACAAAAATGTTGATGTCTGAGATAGCTCTTACAAATATGTTATTTATATGATATCTGGGACATATAATAAATTATAATTCTCTGATGATATAGTAGTCTCAGTTGATGTGTTAATATATTTTCTTTTTGTCTGAGAAAAAGTCAAATTGAATTCGTCTCCCAATTCGTTTATATTTCACAAATCATAAATTCTATCATCCCTTTACACCCCAAATATCTTCCCTTCGGAATATGGTAACTTGAGAATATAACACTAATAAATCACAGGAAGTCTCAATACTAAAGCGCGGAGTCATAGTGGGCGTACCCCGCGTTCAATTCCGGTGAACGATTTGAGCTTTTTGACAATATTATGAATTCTATTCATGTCACCAGAATTTTATTTATAGAAGACTAGTTGTATATTTATAAAACTAAACTAACATATTCATTTCTAGCGTGTCATATAGATTCCTCCTCAGAGCGATGTGACATTTGATCTGATCTTTATCTTGATATGAAGTTTAAATTGAAACACTACACGTTAGAAAATTTACATATGACCCTGTTATATCTATAAAAGTTTTAGCTGGAGACGTCTAAAGATTGTGTCTGTCGGTAACAGGTTCAATTCCTTATTATATTTGGTATAAATCCGTTTAGGTCGGGTTTCTGAGAAAATTGTGCCGGACTAAGCATATTTTTGTTAATCTAGCAGGTCTTGGAAAAGTATCGGTTGGTATTGCGGCTCGGTGGTATATGTCTTTACAGAATAATATCAGTCTGTTTTTCTTCCTTCTGTCTTTCAAAGATGTTACGCACAGTTAGATGACTGATGTAATGACAGTAATGGCTGGGGGTAATTATTCTTCGATTCATTCTTGCTGCGTTTTTGGTACGTTTTCTATTTTTCCTGCAGATATATTTGGTGACGATCCCATGCCGTCACATGCACTTGTTTCTATCTGTGTCCAGTCTGTGTCAAACAGTTTAAACAAAATTTTGTTTATACGGTTTGACACAAACTGGACATGAATAGAAACAAGTGCATGTGCATGCCCTGCTAGCATATTCAAGGACTTGTCAAATGAGTCCTTTATACGTTTGAATTTTCACTTATTCTGATTCGTGTTGTTTTTTTTTCCGGGTCCTATAGAGCTGAAGTGAATAGACTGGTCCAACTGTGACAAGTTCCAAGATGTGAAACTGTTTTCTTCAGGCACTGCCAGGGGTCATTTTGAATTTGCTGCCAGGAACAAGTCTCTTCATTGAATCGTTTAAAGGGATTTTCCAGATCATGAGAAACATCTATATATTACACAGTGATTACTTTCAACCTGTGAGTACTGACTACTGTTCGTGTACAACTCCCAGTTGAAGTTTCAACAGCGTTTCAACACATTCCCCTGCTTTCAAATTGTTCTTACATTACATGACTGTCTTTTCTGTTTGCTCTGGAATGACTAGACTCCGCTCCACCCCTCCAAATAAAAAAAACTGTCCGAATTTAACATTTTCGTGATTTGATGACTGCACAGACAAAGAAACACAATTTAAGACGAATATAGTACCACAAAAATGTGTTTTTTTTCATTATGCAAGTAGTTAGCGATTTTTTCAGTTGAAATATAAAGAAGGAGGCTTTAACTACTTGTTTAAAAATGGTTTTAGTCGACTGTCCCAGTTAAAGGTAATGACTGGGAACAGGGCAAAAGAGAATCCCTGACAGACATTTTGGCAGATATCTCCAGTAGACGCTGATAAACTATTAAAAATTTCAGTACATGCAATTACAAATCTTTTTTTTTTTAATTTTAGCAGTACAGTATACGATTTTTTAAATTTCACTTTTACAAAGAAAGAGCTGTAAATTAATTGTTCTCGGACCAGTATATATCGAGGACAAATATGCACTGGTAGAGAATTCGTGCTGACCTGCAGGTACAGCGGATTTAAAATGGAAAGAGAGGGACACTTACATTATTTGGTCTCGAAAACAAAACTTTGCTGATTTTTCTTTGGCCCTACTGTAGGCAGAATACGCTACTTAAATCAACGTACGGATCTACACGGACGTATACGTAGGATTCAGATGAACACACCGCATTATATTTAGAAGACTATGCGAACAAAACATAACGAATTATTTTTCCGACAGATGAAACGAGCTACGCATTATAATTCATATGGAAAGGGCTGTGCATGCATCATGTCCTCATAAGAAACCAGACATACCACAGGAACGGGCCATGACGAATATGTCTTGTTTAGTTTGCTTTCTCATGGAAAATAAGTCCAATGAAGCTGAAAATACATGATACCCTTCCAAAATAAAGATTTACCAATGTTGTACAAATGTGGGAAATTTGATTATGCTGGACAAGTGTTTCAAGAACTGAGTAACCTCTCAACAGCTGCGTTTAATACAATACAAGGAATGCAGCCTCATCCGTAATTTAAGGGTTTAAGAATTAAAACAGCAACGGAAATTTTGGTAAAAAATCATGTCAGACCAGTGTGACCGGGAAGTTTTTTCCTTCCCGTTCCACACAACCATTTTGGGGAAAGGCGAAGTCGCTGGGTATCCTTTTCATACTTTATTTCATGTTTAACACATTTTGTATTTTGGGCCTTTTACAGCTTCCGTTATGCAATGGACTCTAGTTCATCGTTGAAGGCCGTAATTGGACCTGCAGAAGTTTAAACTCTACCGCCATTTGGTCGATGACTGTCTCATGGACAATCATGCTACATCTCCTATTTTATATTCAACGACTAACAACAAGCCTGAATTTTACAAACAAATAATAAAAGAAGATAAACTGCAAAATGATCGACAGACGGGATTAACTTTATACTCTGTCCAATAAAAAGTACTTTTAAAATTTTGTACCTGAATGTCTTGAATAAAATTACGCGTGAAAATTAGAAAATAAGAGCTTTTGTAAGCCAAAAAAGTGTCCTGTGTAAAAGTGTCCTTCCTATATATATTTCTTAGGAAAAACCAAGAGGACAATATTTCATGATCATCAATGTGTTTTATTTGGACTTCATCATAGGGAATAATTGTATAAGTGGACAATATATCATGGGGGACACTATTTTATGTTACACTTTTAAAGTTTTTGACAGATTAACAATAAGAGACGATTGTCATTCGGCTTTGCTAATTATAATAATCCAAATTAACAGGGATTAAAGCGACGCGTAAAATACATGTACATGCAAAACTTCAACAATCGATATTTTACACAAAGAGATAAATCACTCAAAAATGTCAATTACTAGAAATAAAATAATCACGGCAAAATATTTATTTTTGATAATTTCTGTCTAAAAAAAATTCCGTGGTACGCTTTCTGTCGGTCATACCAGTCTGACGACTGGTGAATACCCTCTAGGACCTCGGGTCCACCAGCAATGGCATCGACTAAAGGATTTATAATTACTGGTCTACTTACCAATGTTGTACAAAATACAAGTGTACCAATGTTAAAAAAATTATAGTAGCATTAGAACCAAAACATAGGAAGTCCGAGATCCAAATATAATTGGAGAAGAACTCAAATCCAAACAAATCGAAATAGGAAGCCAAATCCGACGGCAGGAACAACTACTAATTGCAATACGTTTAGGAACATTTCCGTATTTTAAGTGCTTTAGAATTTAAACATGCAGCAAATATGTAAAACATTGTTTGGTAAAATTTATGTCAGACAAGTTTGACAACTGGGCTGGTGAGTACAATCGGTAACAATTGGTCCACCAGCAGAAGTGGTTTTAAAATACAAGTTTACCAATACCAATTTTTATAAAAAAGAATATTTTTGTATATTTATATCCAAATGCAAAAAAATAAATAACCGAGGTGCTAGAAAACCAGATCGCAGCCTGTTGAAGTGATAAAATTGAAAAGTTAACACTATATACATGTGTGTGTTAATGTTCAGTTTTACAACATAACAAAGAATGGTCTACTTTAAAACATCTGAATAATTTCTTTAGATATTTTGGAAGATGACACAGGAAGATTAAGAAGTATTAAAGACTATACTGGTACATTTATTCGTTTTCATGTTTCACATTGAGGTCATCGTAAAAGGAAAACGCACCATGTTTTCTTAATAGATCACATATATGTAACAGTTTGATTATTCTATATGTATATTTGTTTAAGATATTGTCTTAGTAACCCCGACCTGAACGATGCCTTTTTACATGCTACTCGAATATAACTATACTAAGAATTGCTTGCTTAATTTTGGGTTGTTACTTGCAAAAATATCATTTTTATGCTCCCGACATTTGGTAATGAGGGCATCAAGTTTTGGCCTCGTACGTACGTCCGTCAATTTTCGTCAAAGATTTCTCGGCTTGTTTATGTCTTATTTTTTTTTAATCCGAAGCATTATCAGGATGAAGTGCACCCTGTCTCCCCTTTTCAAGTCCGAAATATGTCTAATTCCTGTTTGCCACGACTCTTACGGTAAAATTTTCGTCTCTCCCTTTGTGTATGTCCGATTGATTTAATATTTGGTCTGATGCACTAACATGGTGAGTTGTAAAGAGTCCCTTCTTTTCAGGTCCGTCATATGTCTATTTCCTGTTTGTCGAGACATTGATTAAATTTCCATACTGTAAAATTTTCGTCAAAGATTTCTCGGCTAGTGTATGTTGAATCGATTTGATATTTGGTCTGAAGCATTATCAGGATGAGTTGTACCATGTCTCCACTTTTCAGGTCCGTCATATGTCTACTTCCTGTTTGCCAGAACGGGGAATCCTTGTCCCATGGTCACATTTTATCTATGTTTACTTAGATTGTAGTAGTTACTTCAACATCCAGTGTAGAATGTTGATATTTTGAAGATGGTCAACTAACGACTGATGGATTTGATGCTTGATCACACCTGTCCAGGTTAACGGTAAGAAATATCCCCATAGAGATATAAAGGAAAAAATAAAAAAATAAAAATACTTTTTTCAAAAGCAAGTAAGGGACGATACATAATTATCTTTGTCATGACCAAATTGAATAATTTTAGTTGGCAAATAAAGTTACTAGGCGGCAAAATCCATTATTTAAAGGAATTAAAATTGCCATTATCAAGTATAAAAACTATTTACTTGACCATCCTAATGAACACATCTGCAAAATATCAGATGAATAGCGAAATATTTACTACAGTAAACAAACTGCTTACAAACTGCCAAACGCTTGTCAGTCTCATTGAAATTTAATATTTTTGCACGTTAAACCCCCCAAAATCATTTTGATATATGCCGCATGTGTAGAAATGCACTTTTTTACCGGTGATGACCGACTATAAGTACACTTATAATGAACGGACTTCTCCAGAAATGGGTACACCAACGACTTACTTTTTTCGACGCTTTTTGTGATTGAGGTGAAAAAAAGTTCACGGACGTATGATGATTTGAAATGTGCGACCAACTTTTTAATGTGTTTTTTTTTTTTTTTTTTGCAAATAAACCCACCAGCTTGATTTTAAAATTTGGACTTTAGTCAATCTCCTGAATCAACCCATTATTCTTGTAAAAATCTATGTTGAGAATTTAGGTTTTCTTCCACGAAGCTGCCTACCATGAATGTTGTCCACATAAAATCAAACATACAAATAGGTCGATGAAGCCGATCTATCCAATTAACATTTTTTATTTGGAATAGCTTTATCGTCCAACTAATTAACATTATAAATACCATGGTTGTTTAACCTCTAGGGTGACAAAATGGCACCAGATAAACACGATTAAAATTCTGTTATAAACATGCAAATTCGTTTCAACCACAACCTGCTATGAGAAAAAAACTGATAAAACTAACGTGTCAACTGCTTGGTGATCGATTTCTATTAATTTTGAGATCAAAATAATCAATGATATAGCATATAATTAACGTCTGACATCTGTTCTTTTACACGGGGTTCATAATAATGTATTAGTTGCACACCTTATTGATCTTCCAAACAATACCATATAAAATTATTATATTTTTGTGAACATGTATGTCGAATGATCGGTTCAAGCAACAAACATAAAATCACAGCGTCTTAATTTTCAACCAAATGCAATATAAAAACTTTTTTTCTAAATCAATTGATATGAATCACATAACAGAATAAAAACATCGGGGTTTTACACAATAGTCGATATAACAAGCTAACTGTATATGCTCGCCTCGGTAAAATTTGTATTTCCACCTTAAATAACCTGTAACTAAATCGACACAGAAAAAAAAATAAAATCTTATTTTGGTTTAACCTAAATACCAGTTTTCTGTCTTTAAATTTATACGTAGAACCTGTCCAAACCCCAACCCTACGACTACCCCCCCCCCCCCCAAAAAAAAAACCCAAACAACTGAAGAAACAAGAAGCAACAATTCATGGTAAATCCATGAGCAAAGAATGTTAACGAATGCATGTATGAAGTTGGTCTTCAAAGTTAACTGTATCAAAAAGCAGCAAAGCATACTGGTATTTGATAAGCTGTTATTTTTGTCTAGTTATAGTCGGAATCAGTATTCCTACGATTTTATGCAACATTCAGGATATGGAATAAATGCCGGAAAGACGGCAACACATTCCTTATTAGGATTTTTAAAAAATCGTCTGCGTACAAAGCACTTTTCTGGATAATCCATCATTAGGAACGCTAGAGACCAAAACATTGTAATTTTAAATTATAAGTACATTTGTTAAAAGATCGATTATTTCCAGACTATCCCAAAATCAATGCACACATGCCAAAATGAGCATAATTGAGTACAGCTACTGTCGGGTGATGTTTGTGACAGAGTAAATTTCAAAAAGACGTTTTTTTATCATATCAAAATGGAGGTAAGATGAATAGCAGAGTTGGGATCATTACACAGTATGATCGTGATGGTGTTCCGTCCTTATGGAGACCTCACGATCATGAAAAAAGTTTTTATAAAGATGTGGTGCCTCTTGATATTTACCCATATCTGCTGTTTTTTTAAACGTTTTTTAAGTTACAGGCCAAGACAATATACACAGAGTCCCGACGTCTTTCTGTTGTTCTGGTCACAGATGAAAACAAAAACGGAAAGAATAGTCACTGCAGAAAAGACAGTAAAATAAACCGGGTGCTGTACAAACCAAACCACAGAGAGGTCTTGAGAAGTGTTGGGAGTATTCGCGGAGCATTGATTCGCGATGACAAGACAGACAAAATGACTGGACACGTTGATAATGATCACTTATCACATATTTAATAGTAATAGGTTCTTTTCTGCAGGTCTGATATCGTACAAATTTCACTTGGATTAATATGCATTTAGCGCTGATACGAGGGTTGATATGGATTTTACATTTCAAATCTGTATCGGACTTGGACCGATATGGGGCTGATATGATAAGTTGTAAATCCATATTGGCTCTCGCATGCTGTCAAAGAGCATTATGACGTCATGTTTATTGTTGTTTTCAGCTGTACTCCCAGGCTATGATTAAAAGCAATTTCTACAACTAAATTATATTTCATTTTTAGATGTATGCATTATATTATGTCCCTTTCCATATCAACCCTGGTATCATCCCTCGAACAATATTGTCCCTCGGGGCCGATATTGGAGTCTTGGGATATCTTGGTTGATATGGAAAGTGGCATGTAATAATCCATAAATATTTAATAGATATAAGCTCTTTTCTGCATGTCTAATTCGCTGTTATTATTATGCCATCGGGGCTGATATGGATTTTACATTGAGGGTCAATATGGGTTTTACGCTGTACATTCATTACAGCCCTAGTATCAGCCTTGAAGGCGCTGTGACGTCACGTTAATTGTACATTTCGGCTGTACTGCCAAGAGTTTCTACAACTCAAATGTATTTATTTCTTAACTAAATTTATAATAAAATAATAACATTAAAACAATTACGGACAAAATATGTGATAAAAAGATCATAACATGCAACATTCCATATCCACCCTAGTATCACCCCTCGTTCCATATCGTCCCTCGGGCTTAAGCCCTCGGTCCGATATGGGAGTCTCATGATGATACCTAGGTGGATATGGAAAGGGAGATGTAATAATCTAAAAATGATTTATCTTTATGGATAGGGTCTGCTCTATAGTGCTAACCACTACTATCGATTGAAAAAAAAAATTGTTAAGAGTCAGATCGAGTAAAAAGTATTGCTACTCCAACTTTCCCATTAGCTCTATTATGCATGTTATCATCTTTTACTTAATTTTGTGTATTTTTTTTACTTCAGGAGACAATCTAGTTGAAATCAGATCTTAGTTCAATCAAGTCAATTGTTCACTACGTTATCAAACGTTCTCCGCTTGTTCTCATTGAGAACATAAGGAACATTTTTACCAAGACCTGATTATAATCACACTGGAGACAAAAATCATGACATCACAGGACAGATATAATGTAGGTTCTGAAATTAAGATACAATAAATATTGTGTATATCTTTTTCACACTGTTTCACCATGTGAGATACATTGCAATGTATCTTTTCTTTGTTCCTGTTAAGTCTTTGTTACATTTTAGACCAGTTTGTTATTCATTTAATATTCTTCAAACTTTAGCCGAATTAGACACTACTTGTTCACTCGTATACCTAAATCAAGCGTTCGAATTTTCGAATCTGCCGCGGAGATTTTACACTGCTCTTTAAATCAAATTTACTGGTTTCTACGATTTGAACCATAGGCTTAATTTTTACCTCAAAGTTAAAGGAACAGACAAAACTACTTTTCAGTAACGGACATTTCGAGATATCGGGAGTAAAAAGAGGCAAAACATTCGTCTGAAACACAGATTGTTTAGGTATATGAATTATACTGCAATGTATGTAATATCTAATTTGTAGGTTAGACCGTAAACTTTCGTGCAACAACACGACAATGCTATGCGTGACCGCAGGGTGTCAAGCCACTTTTGGCCTAAAAAAAATAGGATTATAGGGATATTTTTTTCAATATATAGGGCAAATATAGGGATTTTCGACTAAATTTATAGGGATATATAG
>JARWCS010293611.1:0-13016 GCA_034783895.1 Geukensia demissa
TACCACCCTCAAAGAAAGGCAAGGTATGATTTTGAAATTGAGATAACTGTACAAGACTGCAAACGGATACTGCATTGAACCACGAATTAGTTACGGTTCAAATGCTACTGATGAGAGGTTACTCCTTGAAATGTACATATAGCATACCTAAATTATTTTCCATATTTATTTATCATAGGTAATGTTGTATTTCTAAACAGAGATGACTTCAAAAGTAATCAAATGCATCATTATTGTAGCTATTAACATGATCAAGGCTACATTTTTTCATCAAATTCTTTGACTCTGAACAAACACGATACATAAACCCCATAGGATAGACAGTGTTAGTGGGAATATTGTATTTAAGATATGGAAGGTTTGCAATAAGCGACGCTTGTACGTCCTTTATTGTCAACTGAATTATACAGTTGAATGGTATAAGTTTTGATGTTTGTGGAGTTAAGGATTCCAGGTTTTCGTTTTCAGGATCAGGGTTTAACGAAAACAACAAATATAAAATGGCATAGTTGATCTTAAAATCACAAAGTAATAGCATTATCAAAAATAATAATAAAAACATGAGGAAAACATTTTTTGCAAAAGCATTTTTTAAACATTTTTGTAATTCAAAATGTGTCATTATTAGCCCTTACCGGGTTTCAACTGTGTTACTCCCGCTCCTACACTTTCGACAATACCAGAACCTTCGTGGCCAAGAATGACCGGTGTAGGCCATGATATTGAACCAGCCACATAGTTTTCGTCGGTATGACAAATGCCAGTGTACAACACCTGTAGAATGAAAAACAAAGCAAAACAATTACCAATTTAATTACGTATATTAACTAGCTTCAAACACAACTGATTTTAAATGAACATAGTCCAGATTTCTTGACACATATGACGAGTGCTGTGGTTGGTCATCTTGTCGTACGAAGTGAAATTTACAATCGTTGTTTTTCTAATTTGATCTTTGATTTGAGTGAAAGGCTCTATTTTTTTAAAGAACTTGGTTCGTGCCCCACGGAAATCAAGCAGTGAACTAAGGCAACAGCTTAACGAGAAATTATGCAGTACACAATCCAGAAAATATATGGATTGTTTCTTTCTGGTATATATCTATTCCATTTCTTTCTTTTAAATATCTGCAGATTTCATCAGATAACGTTCCAAGTAAGTATATTTAGATATAACGTTTCAAATCATGTGCTGTTTCATAAATATTTAACGACTCCATTTGTTCCTACATTGTGCAGGATTTTATATAAACTACAGTTAAACACAGTTTATTATCCATTATTAAAAAGAAAAAATATTATCGCTTTAAGCCAAGAGATCACTGTTTAGCTAGAATAAAATAAGTTACTTGATAAACTCAGTTTACCTTCACTCTGACTTCACCCGCTTTGGGTGGCTCAACTTCAACGGTTTCTATTGATAATGGTTTTCGTGGCTCCCACATGACGGCTGCTTTGCACCGAATAGGCTAAAATTGAAGAGTTATGCATAAAAATATCATTTTCTATAAAAATATGTAAAAATACAAATTAAATTTAGAGAAAGAAGGAGAGAAAACTAATTTAATTTTCATTCCAATGGTTAAAATGAAAATGCAACGAGCTGCATTTAGTACATGTATTGGTTGTCATGCGATAAAAACAAACTGTCCAAAGTACATCGGTCACATATCTCTTCCGAATGAAACAACACTTAATATATGTTTACATATACTTGGCACCAGATAAATCTTACTGTTATGTTGTCAAGAGACATGCATGTTTGTAAATAAATATTGGTGTATTCTGAAACTATGAAAATAAACCTAATTGATAAAAATGTAGATTACGAATTCAAAATTCATGAAAACGCTTTACTTAATTTGCAATTGTATGTGTCAAACAACCACAAAACCTTAAAGACTTCTTTTAAAACAACATTAACAAGTAAAAAAGTTACATTTCGATCATAAAATACTCTTCGGACGACATCGAAATTTGTTGTTAACTCATAGGTTGTAGGGAAGAAAGTAACAGCATGTTGTCAGTAACACTAAGAAAAATCCGGTTCCTTCCACTGACAAACGACTGGAAAATTGGAATTATAACTTGTAGATTTAATGCTGATGATCCTTGAAATAGTATACAACAGAGACAATATAAAAACAGGAGATGTGGCATGATTGTCCACGAGACAGCCACCCACCAAATGACAGTCAAATTTAAACTTCTCCCATTACGGCCTTCAATAATGAACCAGAGCACATACCATAACGGAAGCTGTAAATAGTCTCCAAAATACAAAATGTGAAACTATTACAGAAACACGACAATCGACTTAATCTATTGAAAAAATGGTGATCAAATGATAAATGACAAATAAAACAACGAAAACCACTGGAGTACAGTTCCTGGCTTGGGACAGGCACATAAGTATGTGACGGGGTTAAACCGGTTGGTGAGCTCTCAACCTTCCCCCTAACCTGGGACAAGTTCATTATATCTATGAAACATTTTGGAAGCACGGATACACAAAACTTATAACATTGCGCGTGAATACAAAATTTCAGAAAAGGAAAATCGATTGTCCGTGATTATAACCTTTCTCTTGGATTACATGTCTCAGTTACTTAAGGGAATCGTCCGAATAGAAATTTTATGTTTGAGAAATTTTTACGTTTTACCCGCTATATCATGAATATATTTTATCAACGTTTAACCCGTTATATCATGAAACTATAAACTTTTTCATTTTAAAGTACATTATGAGATCTGCATTGAACATGATTATATATTTCATTTGAAATATGAAATTAACTTGTATTTATTCACAACCACGTTCTTAATTGACCCTGCTAGCGTCGTAGCCACTTACAAACATCTCTCACTTTTAATCATGTATATATCATCTAATATAATAACCGGGTGTGATTTTCTGGTGTATACATTTGTTTCTGAAAGAGGCATTTTGCAGCACAGCCGATATGAAACCCGCCAAACCGTCCAAACCACCTGTTTTCTCATCAAGTCTTTTGAAGAGACCCTTGTTGTGCAGGTGTGATTTTTATTTTCTATAAAATGTGTGTGTGTGTGTGTGTGTGTGTTTACTTTTTCTAGCGTGTTTCGTTATTGGCTTTTTCTCGATTAATCTTTGACGCCCCTTTATGTTCAGTACAGTGACAATTCGAATTTGATCACTGCACTTATTTGTATCAGTTATCCATATGGTCTAGTAAGTTATGATTTAACAATTTTCGCCTTCCTCTTGAGTATGTTAAAATCCTTTCTATCACTCCCATTCTTTACAAGTCCAAATAAATGTAAGTGCAGCTACAATGTGTTCATTTCCGCAAAAATGTTAAAACGAGTCAGGTGATATCAATGGAAACCTCTAAATTTGTAACTTTCCTTTTTTCTCTTGGTTAGAGTGCATCTCACAGACATTCAAGCTATCTTTTTCTTCTTTTTTGATAATTTAATAATGACTGAAAACTGAATGGTTTATCGCAAAAGTGTGTGTCAAACGTGATGCAAATGAAAAGACAAAATACGACAGAAAACATTAATAACTTAGTTATGTAAAAGTACCCACAAATAAAATATTGAGATTAATTCGGGTGTAAAAAAAAGGAAGCGACACAAAATCGAAGGGCCAAACAAAAAGTCGACAGACACGGCAATCTCGAGAACACAAACAAGACGGAACATGACATGACATGACATATGCATATAAAACTAAAAAAAAAACAAATCCAAAACTATAAACAATGCGTACCCCAACAAGACGCAGCGGGTGAACTCAGGTGGTTCGGATGGGTTAGCAGTTCCTACCTATTTAAAGACACCCGCCACATTGTCCATTTTCCGATCCGTCATTAAGCATTTAACGCCTTCAACATGAATATAAAAAAATTTTGAAGATACGATATGAGCAGACGAAAATCGTAAGGACAGAATAGACCATTGGTCAAAATAATTGACACAAAAGACAAACATCACAAAAACACTACACAGAAAAAAGGGGGAAAACACAGTCCCTATTTAAATTGGGGGAAATCGAATTATTCCTGAAGAATAGGCAGAGGCAACATAGGAACGGATTTCGAATTACAACGTCCGTTGCCATGTGTGAATGAGATAAAGTCATGCAAGCTGGCGAATGAAACATATCATTTTAGCTAAAGGCTACTACTATGAGAGATATTGTTATAAGAGTTTTCTCGCCAGTATATTTAGTCACAGACCATTTAATTTGAGTGGGGTAGTGGCTTGTATTTTGTGGAAAAACATTTTTTGTCTTGATATAAGCTAAAAATTCACTATAACCCCTGAAAAACAATTCTGGCTGAATTGTACATTGTATGTCCAATGAAAAGAAACAAAGGACCCGACTCCAAATTTTTAAGGGTAGATGGATACCAATTTCTTTAATATCATGAAGCGATATACATGTATCTACAATGTTGTGTAAAATAGTTTTTAACTTTTTTCTCAGCAACATTTCATGGATCCAAGCTTCCAAAAACGAATCCTATAGAAAGCACCAAACTGATAAAATAAGTCAACTTTTGAATAAATAATCTTAGATATAGTTCCATCTATAACTACCACAAGATTTATTCAAATTTGTATTTAATTAACATGACTGACTATGCGTATATATATGGTGT
This sequence comes from Geukensia demissa, assembly GCA_034783895.1. Lineage (NCBI taxonomy): Eukaryota > Metazoa > Mollusca > Bivalvia > Mytilida > Mytilidae > Geukensia > Geukensia demissa. Next base: position 4,649 of record JARWCS010293611.1, read on the forward strand.
TGGCTAAGCCTTTTTAACATGTCCCGCCTTCCGCAAATTCCGTCTGAAGAGAAATCAAAACTTAAATATTCTTTACTGGAAATCTAATCAAAAATCAAATATTTAAATCTACCAATCTGTAGAATTACATGAAATAAATACTTCATGCAGAAAAACTGCCCATAACATTATATGGAAGAAGAATACTACAAATGTTTAAACGGACAACGTAAAAGCACCGTTACATTAGAAAATTTGCTCCAAAGGTCAGCTCAATTTTTTTTAAGGATCGACTTAAAGTAAACTGTGCGTTATTTTTTATTGAAGTCAGGTAATGAAAAATATCGGCAAGTCAACACATTTCAAACAATATTAAAAAAAAACGGATCAAAAAATGAAAAAAAAATTATCATTATGCATTGAATATCAGGATGGGTCTTGGATTTTTGTCTCGGTCTGATTATTTTTTTACTAATGCAGTTAATACAAAAAATGTCCGACAAAATATTAATTTGCTTTAGGGCAAATGTCGGGCAAGATATTTTTGACAAAGTTCAATTCTGCTAATTCAATTTTGGCCATTTATGGAGGAAATTGAAAAATCATGCCCCGCCCTCTCCCAGTCAAACACAAAGCAAATTGTTTATGCCTTTTAATATATTAGTTCACACAATTATAAATTGGTCCCAAACTTTTTAAATACAGGTTTACCCATATTTAATAAAGTTTAAGTGAATGCTAGAAGGGAATTTCACAGACACTGTAAATTTTAATTTATTCAAATAATTGAGAATGACATCAGACAGGATCAATCGCTTTCCTTTGAACTGTGATAATTTAATTTTAAATGAGATATGAAGTAAATGTCAAGAAGACAGCATAATATCTCAACGGTGGAAAGTTCAAATTTTTAAATCTCTTCGAGGCTTTAACAGGGTGAAATTTAACTTCTTGTGACGAGCTCTAAATTGTCCTGATAAAACCAAAACCATATGACTATAGAGAGACCAAATTCACCGCTGCCAGGTCAAAATATGGAAGCCTGGCCATGGAGCATGGTGTCGTGTGTGGAGAATGCCACGCTTCATGCACATTAAAGATCCCTTTTGTATATTTCTTTGTATATTTCGAAAAAGAGAAGGCTAATGCCGAAATTTTTCGTCCTTACCCCTTTTTTCAATGACAATCAAAAGCCGTTGTCCTGTTATATCCCACCCTACCCCCACTTTCGGTAATTTTGATACTTGTTGAGTTTGTTTCCGTCCTGAATATGCATAAAATATTTGTCAATGGACGTTAAGCAACCAATCACTTAGTCAATCAAACGAATTTGCATATGCACTTATAGATGAGTAAAGCTGTCAGAAAAATGTAAAAATAGGAGATGTGGCATGATTGTCTATGAGACAGGCACCCACCAAATGAATGTAGATGTCCTTTCAAAAGTAATGGGAAGAAAATCTCTAAAAATCATTATTTTTGGTTTTTACTTTGCAACCGAGAAAGCACCAGAAATGCCTTTTAACTGAAATATTAAATTATTTTTTTTACCTTTCCGGTAGTACTTATCTCCGCCATTTCACCAATATGCAAGGCACGGATATTAGCCTCAGTCAGACGGTAGACAGGACTGGCTCGTGACACCACAAAATTTAACCTGAATTAACGAAGGACATCTTATCAGTTCAAGTTTAAAATCTTTATCATTTAAAAGGTCAATTTTTATGTGCCGTTTAAGCATTAATAAATTCCTACAAAGCTAGCTATAGCGTACGGAAACTACTGTTATCGTGATGGACCACGAAGTCGATGTTACTGCTGGTAAAGTCCAGTGTGAGAGATCAAAAGTGCACCGTCCAAAGAGACAAGATACATTTGAACACAAAAAACAAAGGCTTGAAATCCACGCACTCCTTTGCAAAATAGGAGTAGTAACGGGTGCTTATGAAGGGTGATCATCCCCTGTTCTGCGAGCAGCACCGTGAATCCTTTAACTCTAGTCCGGGTTAACGTCAATCCGAGAAGAGGTCAACTTATTGTTGAATCGGCGGCAACAGGCCTACAAATGGGTCTATGCCGCTGCTAGTGGATCATGTCCCCGAGGGTATCATCCAACCCAGTTGCCAGACTTGTCTGACATGAAATTTATCAAACAATGTTTCACAGAAATTTACTGCATTTGTTAAGATTTAAAAGCACTGAAAATACGGAAAGGCCTCGAAAACTATCATACTTAGTAGTTGTCCCTGCCGTCGGATTTGGCCTCCCAATTCTTTGGAACTGAGTTCTTTTTTTTTGCTATGTTTGGATCTTGGACTTCCTACGTTTTGGTTCTAATGCTACAGATGAGAGGTTACTCCTTGAAATGTGCATATAGCATACCTAAATTTTCCATATTTTTTCATCATTGTTAATTTTGTATTTAGAAGACAGACAAGACCGTGGCCAATAAAAAAGAAATGAAAGACAAACACACAGCACACACAATACTCCACTGAAAACCGAAGCTACATCAACATGAACCCTACAAAAATCACGATGAGCTCAGGCGTCCCTAAAGGGAAAGTAACCTTATCTCCAATAGTGATAAATCAGGTGTATAGTTTTAATTGATGCAAGCCAGAACCGGCACAAGAACGACCCTGCTGCCACGACAGTGTGAAGGAATCCATTATTACCAGCGAAACGGACGTCTCGCATCGGTCAACCAAATTACGATGGCAACCAAAAAGGTCTTTTTACGGCCTCGTTTTGAAGAAGAACTTCAAAATGAGGTGACGATCGTGTAATGAGTCCTGCTAAAAAGAACGTTCAAGTACTAGTACCAATATTTGGCGTTCGTATGATTTTTTTCATGACTGGATATTTTCAACCGGTGTATAACGGACGTATGAAATAACAATAAGGGCAGACTGAGACTATGCAAAGCTTTGAAAAATCCCATCTTTAGTGCGATTGCAGAAATACCGTCTGCTGATGTTGTTTTGTTCCAATCTTCAAAGATGCGACACTCGCCTTTATATATTGCGTAATCCATATTAAATCGTGATATGAACTGCTAAATTTGGATTAGAAATTAATGCTGTTACCTGCAGGTCTTTGACTGAATTTCGTAAGAGATTTTGAACGTTAAAATTTAAAAGGTACAAGTAAAATTCGATTATTTCAAAAGGGCTGACGGAAAGATAGTTTATCATGTGTACCTATCATTCATAACTTTAAACAGCATCCTGTTGATGCAGAAATAATTATGTGACCTTGGACCTGCATTGACTTTGATTTTTTTAGATAGTCAATGTTAGAATGCAGGTTAAGGGTCAGGTTGAAGAAGTCCAGTTTAAAATACCCACGTGAGAGATCAAAAGTGCATAGTCCAAAGAGAAAAGACAAATTTGGAACAAACTTAAAGATAAACCAAAAAGAACAATTATTTAAAGGCTTGAAATCCACGAACTCCTTTACAAAAGGAGTGTGATCAGGTGCTCATGAAGAAGGTTTTCATAAAGCAGTTAAGAAATAATCATGAATCTTTGTATATAAATAGGTTGCGATGTGAACTGCAGGCATTTGATGCTAAATGAATGCATAGACTCTTTGATCATGGTCATCTTTGCATTGTTGGAACGCAGGTTTAGGTTCAGGTTGAAGATAACTTTACATGAAAGAGTTAGGATATCACCAATAACTTTTAAATAAAAAGCGTGGGATCTTGATGCGAAATCGCTGTTGTGACACTGATGTTACTGGTAATCGTCTTTGATTTTCTTCAAAGAATTTTAATGTTAGTTTGCAGGTTAAGGTAAAAGTTGGTCTACTGGAACGGGTTAAGTTATCGTCATGAGAATTTGTGGATGGATATGCGGAATTTTTGGTACAAATACAGCTTAACGTCCATCGAGTAAAATTTCAGCCATATTCAGGACGCTTACAAGTTTACAAGCAATAAATCAATACCGGTATATAAACTGTAAATCGGGGACATTAAGGGCGGGGAAAATCTGACTATCACTGGAAAAATCATCAACCACAACATCGGACCCCCTTTGTTTTGGTTCAAATTCTCCTATTTATTCAACATTGGTAATTTTGTATTTTAGATGACTAGTGCATCCAGAACGGAGATAGCTAGTGCCTATTTTCCTCGGCACTTCCTGTGGGAAAGATTGGACGAGTATATTTTCATCCCGCTCAACCAACGACCGTTCCTTTAGCAACAGTTCTACCTGCAGACGAAGAAACCGAATGGTCTATTTCTTTAACCCGGCCGCCCAGTCGGAAGCCTCGCAGTATGGATGCTGTGACTCTAAGTATGTGTGTCATTGAATTTGATTTTCTTTATAGAATTTCGCTTAGCATATCTACTCCACAATAAAGGGTCATTATTAACATTTGATTTTTTACCATTCCATTTAGGAAATCAAATCCATACCAGTATAACTGCTATTTATATTTATTGTATCCGCTTTTCTGTATTTGACATGTCTTAAACTTGTACATTTTTGTCTTTTAACCAGAATAAATAGGAGTCACTGAGAGTTTTATTTTACTCCCGGTACCGTTGTTGAAACAACGATATGCCAGTTGTAAACAAGGATGGACTATTACTCACAACGGAAAAGGACCAGTTAGAACGTTGGGCAGAACATTTTAATAACATCATGAATTGTACTGAGGGCAACAATGTAACACCTGATATACAGCCATTTGGTGAACCACTAGATATAAGTGAAGAACTATGTAGCAAGGAAGAAATAAAGAGAGCTGTTAAACAACTCAAAAACGGGAAAGCATCAGGCGTAGATAACATCAGCGCAGAGCTTTTAAAGGTTGATATTGATACTTCCAGCAACATCCTCCATTATTTATTTTCTAGCATATGGGAAAATGAAGTAATTCCAAGTGACTGGGACAAAGGTATCATAGTCAAACTACCAAAGAATGGAGACCTTAAACTTTGTACCAATTGGAGGGGAATTTCATTACTATCAGTCCCGAGCAAGGTATTTCTTAGAGTTATCAAAAACAGAATTACAAGTGCCATCAACGAAAAACTGCGAGCAGAACAAGCAGGATTTAGAGAAAACAGAGGCTGCATTGACCATCTATTTACACTCAGGAATATCATAGAACAATGCATAGAATGGCAGAACAAACTAATCCTCAATTTTATTGATTTTCAAAGAGCTTTTGACAGTGTTACAAGGAGGTATATATGGGAAATACTGAGAGCGTATGGAGTACCAACTAAAATCATTAAGCTCATCAAGGTTTTCTATGACAACTATGAATGCAGCGTGCTACACAATGGCCAGCTCTCTGAATGGTTCACAGTCCAAACAGGGGTCCGACAAGGATGTGATATCTCCCCGCTTCTTTTCCTGGTGGTTGTAGACTGGTGCATGAGATCAACGTTAGGAAATGGTAACACCGGAATTAGGTGGACACTCACTTCCTTTCTGGAAGATTTGGACTTTGCAGATGACATCTGCCTACTGTCAAGCACAAGAGACCACATGCAACAGAAAACAGCCCAACTGAATACCTATGCAAAACAAGTAGGACTTAAGATAAACATCAAGAAAACTAAAGTAATGACAGTAAATGATAATTCCAACAGAGTACCAATTAAGATCAATGACACAAACATTGAAGAAGTTGAAGATTTCACATACCTGGGTAGTGTGATAAGCAATGATAATGGTACAAGCAAAGACATCAAATCTCGACTCAGCAAAGCAAGAGCATCCTTCTGTCAATTAAGAACAATTTGGCGATCAACAACACTAAGTAGAAAGACCAAACTAAAACTGTACAATAGCAATGTTAAGTCCGTTCTACTCTATGGATCTGAATGCTGGAGAATTATCCAAAGTGATTTCAACAAATTAGCTGCCTTTCACAACACCTGCTTAAGGAAAATTTGTAAAATATTTTGGCCAAACAAAATCACCAACAAAAACTTGTACCAGTTAACATCACAGAGAGACATCAGAGAGGAAATAAAAATTAGGAAGTGGAAATGGATTGGGCATGTCTCCAGAAGAGAGAAAAACAACATTTCAAAAGTGTCAATGCGATGGACGCCGGCTGGGAAAAGGAAGCGTGGGAGACCGAAGGAAACATGGCGACGCACAGTGGAAAGTGAACTAAAGGAGATAGGGATGACATGGGCAGAAGCTGAGAAGAAAGCACACGACAGGAAGTTATGGAGAGAGCTGGTAATGGCCTTATGTGCATCTAGGCACGAAGAGGATTAAGTAAGTAAGTACCGTTGTTGAAGAACTTGTGAAGACCCTTTGCTTTTTAAACTCAGCTGCTTTAAGTTGCGATATGTTATGCTTAAATTTTGAAATGATTTGCATGAAAATAATATCGAAAGACATACATGTACACATATTGAATAACTCATCTACATGTAGAATAAAACTCGCCAGTTAGTGCAATTAAATGTTTTTTACAGATGCAGATAACTGTCAAGTTAGGAATATCCTGAAAATATCCTGGGAATATCTTGACATGGTAAACAAAACTTTGTATTTAGAAGTGAGCAGTTATGAACAAGGATAAAGAGCATTATTCTTAGACGAAATAGTTATTATCATGCCTTTATGTGTTATCTAAAGTCGAATATTAGAACACTTAACATGTGCTCTCGTACTATAGAGTTCACGACAAGGCATTTTACTCCAAAGTTTCCAGGCCTCGTGACGAGTTCATTTTTAAGTCTCCTAGACATTTATGTTTATTCTGTTCTGTTTTTGTCTTTATAAGTATTACACCTTATTGTACCATGTGAGAATCCGTTATGCAGTAATTGCGTTGTTACTGCAAAACGGGTTGTTACAGTGGCATCTATGTAACCGATTATTAGATAAAAGTCTCATAACCCCATTACAATTCACTATCTTTTCACCTCCATATCCATTTTTATCATTAATACACTGTTAGTTATTTATTTGCAGAATGCGTTTTTTAAGACAACGATGCACATAATAGTAATATCCCTGTCACATTTAGACATGATGAACGTTCTTGACTTTTTTAGACACGTCGGTACACGTCGCTACTTGTTTTTGAATCGTTCCTTATCAGGTTTTATCGTTTGGAACAAGTTTCACAACGCACAAACGCTAAGGAACGTTTTTTAAACGATCTATGAACGCCATATGTAAGTTGGGTGCGTTCGGATATCGCATATTGCAAGCTTGAAGGACGATTATAATATGTTGACAAACGTCAACTCTGAAGTTAACCATGGTCAATCGCTCACCTAGCGCAATGGCTGCAGATCGGCAACGGGCGCAAAACATTTCTATGACGTGTATTAAGCGTTAAAGAAACTTTTCCATTACGTGCACAGAGATTTCGGGCGCACTAAAAACGATAACATAACATATCCCACGTTGCTCAACTGTTTTTCAAGCGCAAGCAATCAGTCAGTAACAGGCTGACAAAAATGGAGAACACTTTTGAGTTCGACAAAATTGTACAAGTTTTCTGTTGCCCAATACAAAGCTGACGTTTCAAAGTAGAATAAAGCTCAGCAATATTTATTATTATTATTATTATTATTATTATTCATGGCATGTGTTAATTTGAGATAACCTGCTTAATTGATTAAATTGCCAGAGTAAAGGGTCAATATTTTTAAATTAATTTACTTGTTAACATCCCTTTAATCGACAATTTGATCAATAAGGCTGTTTACCTTCTATGTGAACAGAGAGTGCGGAAGGCCGTGGGTTCAATCCCCGGCCGGGTCACACCAAAGACATTGAAATTGGTATTTATTGCTTCTCCGATAAGCACGCAGCATAAAGGAGTAAGACCAAAGACTGGTCGGCCCAGAATCAGAATAATGTGTCTGGGTAAAGTGACATGTCTTCCTGCGGACTGTTGCTTTCTAGAGCTAGCACGTTAAAAATCAAGCTCAGCGTGTCGATCTAGTAAAAAGCAGGGTTCATCATCATCACTCATTACTATGCTCTCGTCCTGAATATGCTTGAAATATTTGCCACTGGACGTTAAGCAACATTCAATCAATAAATCAAGCTCTCGTCCTGAATATGCTTGAAATATTTGCCACTGGACGTTAAGCAACATTCAATCAATAAATCAATCTATGTGAACATTTTATTATATAAATAGATATTTTAGCCTTTTCTTTGGATTTTTTCATTACTGCACTGAAACACAAAAAAAACATATTGCGAAAATATCTATGTGTCTTTATAGACAATGAAGAACCAGTGCTGCATTTAAGACTGTTATGACCCGAATATTTTTCAATAGTTGTAGTTCGAATATTTTCTAGGACAAGAAAATATTCGTTCCGATCATTTTTCATTTATTTGAATATTTTGTATTTTTGACAAAGTTGTCCATAGAT
>JARWCS010293832.1:0-13015 GCA_034783895.1 Geukensia demissa
CCAAATCTGCAGTTTTGGTTTAACTGACCATTCTGTGAAAATTTCAAGCCGATATCTTCATTATTAAAAAAGTTACATTCATTGAAAGTTGAAAGTCTATTGAAAATACATAGGGACGTAACGTTTCTTTTTTTGACTAGTATATATAAGTTATAAATTGACAAAAGACGCTTATTAAACAGCATTTTCACAACAACTTGTTATTGTGTCACAAAATCTTAGATTTGGGCAACCTACTCCTTATTTTTCTTTCAGTTTGGTCACTGTCAATATCAACACGTATCTTTCGGTGATTTCCATAACGAAAATGATGGATCTCAACTCGAAGCTTTTTTTTTCACCAATTGATCAACGCATTCTTTATTATCTACAATTTTTAATATAATAATTGTTGACTATGCCAATAGTCATTAGAAGCCTCGTGAAGACCTCTGGATACTGTTCAGATGTTGCGCGGATTCCTTGACACTTACGCCATATCAGTGCTTTTTCATATTCCGCAGTGTTACAACAAAACTCACATTGAGAGAATGAAAACGAATTTTAGATAAAGGCGTCTTATGTGCATAGTGGGATTAAACCTATAATTTTATTATCACAAAAATTATTCTTTAGGGGTCTTGAAAGAAAATAAGTGTAGATTTGTTTCTCCCCGTGAATCACGGCGAAGATAAAAATTTTTGAATGGGGTCACGAACAGATTCATATTACAAATGTGTTGTCGGACTAACGGGGCGTCGTAGAAATGGTGTGTCGGACTGAAGGAGGGTGTCACGGCGGTATGTTTACACTTCACAAGCGCTTAAAAGCTCTAAAAACCATTAAAATTCATATCAGATATAAGTTTATCTCTGTTCAAACTGTACTTACGTCTACACAAGCTTTGCACCAAGCTGCTCCTATGTGGTAAGTATTTCTGTCTTAAATTTATCAAACATGCAATGTTTTACAGAAATTTGCTGCATTTGTTAAATTCTAAAGCACTGAAAATACGGAAAGACTTCGAATAGTATTGCACTTAGTAGTTGTCCCTGCCGTCGGATTTGTCTTCCCATTCCGATTTTTTTTTATTTGAATGCTTCTTTTACTATGTTTAGATCTTTGACCTCCTATGTTTTGATTCTAATGCTATTGATCAGAGGTTACTCCTTGAAATGTACATATAGCATACCAAATTCTTCAGATTTATTCAACTTGTATGGTTAAAATTTTGTATTTATAAATATGCCCGCTTTCTGCATTTATAGGCCTTATATTGACTAAAATCATAAGACCGTACATCGGAAATAAACCATTGAAGAAAGTATATTTGTAAGGTATTTCATACTTCAATTTTGACTGATTTTAATATTTGGTAAAAGGGGTTGTGTCTGCCCCTTATCCATATCCCATGCAAGAAACACTTACGCTATTGTACTGTTGTTTTATGACTTTTGAAAACCTCCCCACAAAATAAGTATAAATAACATTTCTTTCGTTGTTAATGTACTGATCAATGTAGATTATTTTTCAGCCGGTGCCTATTTCCTATCAACTAGATATGTCGAGCCAATGATTGCTATACAGAGACACTCCAAAAAAAAAAAAAAAAACACTGGAAATTGACAGAATTTCCGAGAGAAAAAATCTTCTGCCAAATTTATCTGTACATCACCCCAACCCCGAGAGATCGTGACAGCCACATCTTAGTTGACGGTCAAGTTTGCCAATCACAATTTTGTTTGAGGGCCACCCATGGATCATTCCACCAAAGTTTGTAATTTGCTGAGTACAATGTAGTTTTAGACAAGAACAATTTGCAATGAATATCCCTTTGGATACTGTGTTCAAATGAGTATAGCTGTGGTAGCCATCTTGGTTGGTGGACACTATTTCAGTAGAGGACAACCCAATCACTATTCCATTTAAGTTTGGTTACAACTGGCTCAGTAGTTTCAGGAAAAATATTTTAACGCGAAATTCTCAAAAGTTCCTGTGTAAAAATAAGTTGCTGTTGTGGTAATTTTTGTTTGCGGTCGGAGATGTCGGACACAGTTTCGAAGAGGGCCATTCAAACAATCGGTTTTGTGGTTTCATAAGATATTTTTAAATTAATTTTACAATTGGACCTTTGCTAATTGAAGATCTACTAGCTATGCCGGTCATCTTGTTTGGTGGATGAGGTGGGCACCACCCAAGGACCATTCCACGAAAGTTAAGATTCAATCTGCTAAGTAGTTTTAAACAAAAAGATTTTCAACGGTGAATTTCCCATAGGGCCCTATTTTAAACTAACTTCGGAAGTGGTGGCCATTTTGGTTGGGGGCGGGGATTTAATAGAGAACAACCCATTAGGACCATTGGCCACAGAAATTTGGTTGCAATGGGATTGGTCGTTTCAGGTGAGAATTTTAGGTGAATTTCCCCACAATATCATCTGTAAACAAAGTAAGGCTTTCAATTGACCACCTTGGTTGGCGGACGGAGTTGTCCAAAGAATCATGACGTCTTTTTCGGATCTTTGCTAATTATTTGGACTACGGACGGGGATGCCAGACACAATTTTGGTAGGGTTTGGTAGCCCATTAGTCTCAATAATAAGAATTTTCAGTGAATTTCCATTAGTTCCTATTTTAAACTATTTTTGGCTGTGGCAGCCATCTTGGCCAGTTGGGGGCGAGTGGGGCATAATTTTAGTAGAGGGTCATTTAAGACCTTGTTGCAATTGATTCAGTAGTTCGACAAGATTTTTTGAAACATATTTTCTCCATTTTCTATTTTTAATCAAAGATCTTGGTTGATGGATAGGAATGGGATGTCGGACACAATTTTGGGAGGGTGCACCCAACTGGATCATTTTCACAATATACAATTTCGCAATCCACATCCAGCAACTATACCTCCTACATTTTTAAGAGGATGAGAATCTAGAAAGAAAATTAACTAAATGTCTGTTGTTGCACGTTAGTCAGTAAGAATAAAATAATATGCCACCAAGTTGTTGAATTCTTTTGAAAATTGATAAATTGTTCGTTACAATTTTCAAATCGAGGACAATTGGTCTTCTAGTTTGTATAAAGGTGTGGATTGTGTCTTTCTGGCATATACATGTATTCCATATTCTTTCTTTTGAATACAATAAAATTTTGGTCTAACGAATTGATTTTGGAGATCTTGCCTTGCTAGTTATTTTTTTATGTTAACACTTCTTTCTTTCTGTATTATATTTTTAGATAAAAGAAATACTGAATGCAAAACTGCATAAAACTTGTCATTCGGATAGTTGGAGAACATCCCATTGCTCACTCCTACAGCCTAACAATTCAACTTTGGATTTCAAATTTATAATTACAACCAGTCACTATTAGCTCTGGTTTGAATTTAATCGGAAATTTTATTTAGATTTGGTGGAAAACAACCCAGACAACATCATGTTTTTTTTATATTTTTATATATAAAATTGAGACAAGCTAGATTTACTTTATTTTACGTTTACACGTTTTATTTGTTTAGGGCAATCTCAAAGTTTGGGACAAGGACTGAGATTACGCCCTTGTGGAACAACTTGTGAGACCCTCTAGAATGAGCAGTCTCCATGCCTCATATATTCTCTTTTTTTATATTAAACTGAATTTTCAATTATAGGGTCTAATGTTGAAATCGCAGCCACCTTGAACTTCATATCAGAAACAAGTTTGTTAATCGACCATCCATGATGATCATCGCCATAACATAACAATTCAATTGACAGAGCGTTTTCTGACAGTTTGAGCTAATCTGAACACATAATTGGCTCTTGGTGCCAAGTTCCAAAATTTTAAAGCCAAAAAAAAATATGGTAGAAAACCATCTAGATAACTTTCTTGCCAAGTTTAGTAGCAACTGAAATAGTTAAAACAGAACACAAATTTAAGACAATTTAAATTTGTTTGTGATAAAAGAGCACATGTCTCCCCTATTATGTTTTTATTTGTATTTAAGAATTACAATAGAAGTAGTTGGACCAAATACTAAAATATGTCAGACCAGGGCTAAATGTGGTCTGGACAAATGCAGTGCATTCTTAATGACTTATCTACTGGATCAAGTTTTAAACACCTGGACCCAGATCATTTTAAGGGCATTAAAAACTGTAGCTTGATCATTAATAGTCTGAAGACTTTTAGTGGTATTAAAAACAACTAACAAAGTTTCAGGAAAATTAGAAAAAAATTGTAAGAGAAAATCTATGGACAAACAATTCATTGACAAATCAGATGCATTTTCTTTGCAGTTTGGCCACAAATAGTCCATAAATCTCGACATTAGACTTCCTCAGCTCTATATAATAATTAAAAAAAACTTGTGAAGTTAAATCAAAATCTGGTAAAAACTGCAGGAGGAGATGCAGGGAGACAATTTTTTATAATAGACATGACAAAAACCCCTTGAAATGGGGAAACATAATTTTGACAAAAAATGAAACAATCACAACTCAGGGAACATAAACTGAATTTTGTACTTTATTTAATAGTACTACAGAGTATATAAATACTACAGTGAAATTTAACAATGTGAAGATACTCATAAATGCAAAAATAACAATAAAACAAAAAAAAAAACTAAATAAAAAATAAAAAACTGGACGTTTTTTTAATATGGACCCAAGCATTTCAAAATATGGAATGCTAAATTGTATTCTATCACAGTTAGGCTTTAATAAACTCATAAAGAAATCAGTGATGGATTTCATAACGAATCCTAAGTCTACAATTGATTGTTAGTTTTTAAGTCACAATATAATTTCGACTGTTTTCCCACAAACTTACAATCAATTTCAGACTCTTTGATAAATTCATGACTGCATTTTAAATTGATATTTAAAACACCAATTCCTTGAAGCAGGCACATCCTTACCAAGGTCCTATATGGTCACTGGACAAGTTTATACTAGTATTGGGATGCTCTATATATACATGCACAATTTTCAAATCAATAAATTCCTCCTTGTACATAATTATGTAAAAAAAGGACAAAACATTTAGTATTGTTAGAAGCATAGCTATCTAATAAAAATAATTCATTTAAAAAAACTGTATGTCCATAACCTAAACAAAAAATAGGCCAATGGACTGTTCTCACCAAGGAGACACTATGATTTTTGTACTGGCAATTAATGAACAGTGAACTTGTATACTTTTAACATAATGTAACTGCAATAGGGTATGCTAAATAAATGAAGCTATCTTATATATAAGACTAGATAAGGAATGAATTTGCCCCAAAAATTTGAAATTCTGATTGGAAAATATGAACTATGTTCTTTTGAGTTGTAATTGTAAAGCCCTGTATTGATAAGTTGTCAAAACTTTAAAAAATAGTTCTCGAAAGTTAAGGCTTCATTCTTGCTAATTTTTCATGAACCATGCCATTCAACATAAAATGTGCCTTTCTAAAGTCAGTTTTTGGTCCTTTAAACATTGAGAGCACACAAGATAAACCTTCACTTCTGATATTTTGTGTACTTTGACATTGTACAAAAACGAAAGAAATCAAACGTCTGAAAAATTTCTCTATATACAGTCAAACCTGCTTTTAGAGGTCATCAAAGGGAAGATGTAAAATTGGCTGCTAAAGACAGGTGGCTGTTTATTCAAGGTTCTATTTGACTGAAATATTCAATAAAGGGAAATTGAAATGTGGTTGTTAAAACCAGGTTATTGCTTAATCCAGGTGACCGCATCAGCAGGTTTGACTGTAATTCATATAAAACTTTTTAAAAACTTGTTCCAGAGCCATTCAAAGTCAGATTTTTTAATAAAATTAAAATTACTCACAATTTCTGCTAATGAAAATATTTTTATGATACATGACAATAAGGAGCAACAATTTCATAAAGTTACTTGGAAATTGTAAGGAGAATGGTAATATTCAAAATAGAAAAAATGAGTTTAAACTGCATAAATCAATTTAAGTATGAAATAACAGAAACTTTTACAATTTTTTAGAGTGATAAAAATTTGATCAAATTGAAGGCCTCAAAACAACTACCTGAAAATTGTAGTTTTATAAAAATTGAATAAAAAAAATCACCAGTGTTCCTTACTTTTGTCTAGGTCTGTACATGGTCGAAAGAGTCAAAATTAAAAACAACAGTAACTAACAAGCACAGTCTTTGATATGAGAATGTTGTCAACTTTACACTATGGGAAGTGGGAACACTGTGATGGACAAAGTCATATGATGAATACAATAATGGGACAATTTGTGTTTAAAACTTGTATGTATTCCAATGAAATCAGTAAACACAAAAAATTCTCCATATCCTGTGAAATAATATAAAATAAAATAGTAAAAGACAGAAAAAAATCTTTTGGAAATGGACAACTTACATCAAAATTAAACAAAAAATCATCCAAAACAGGAGGGGCCGGATCAATCAAAATTCAAACCTGTGATATCGGGGATCATTGTTTCAAAATATCCAATGGATCAGTATGTTAGAACAAAGTTATTGAATGGAAAACTTACTGTCTACAGACCAACACCAATGATTTATACAACCACAAAATTTTAGCAGGAGCTAAGAAATACAGGAGATTATAAATCGACTTTGTTCCTATTGTACATGTATGGATTTATGTAAATTGATGTACTTTAAACAGGACTTACATGACATTACCAGACACTACAAAATCTTAATGCAATAATTGACTGTTAATACCAGTCTATGTTGCATTTCCAATGTGAAAATTCTTGGATTTTATAACATATGAATGAGTATATTTATACATCAAAGCTTACCAAGTATGGCCACATACTAGTGAGGTACAAAGCTACAATAGTAGTACAAAAATAAATACTCAACAATATAATGGAATGTACACTTAAATATCATGGTACATCTCATTCCACAAATATGACTGACTAATTCCTGCAGACGATCATAATGATGATAATAATTTTATCACAGTTAGGCAATTGAATTAGGTTAATATATTTTTCTGTATCCTAAGTTTCCAGTAACATGCTTAAAATAACGGTTGATCTTTTTACTATTTTTCTGAAACCCTTTATATTGTTTAGGTAAGTCATCAAAACATAGGGCCATTTGGGTTAATGGAAACACAGGATTTTTTTGGCCTTAATTAACATGTCAACTTTGTGCTCAACTATTTTAAAGAACTTAAACGGTGGTATCTTGTACAAATGTCTCAAGTATCACATAGTCCCAGAAGGTGTTGGGTTCGGTTGTTGTGACCCAGATTTTTCTGCTTCTTGTTGCTTTCGAGCACGGATTTGCCATAGTATATAAGTTAGTCTGGACTTCCAGCGTAACCATCTGAAGAAAAACAATGGAAAACTATAATGCACTCAAAAAAGAGAAAAATAAAAATAATGCAAAGACAGTGTATGAAAATTAATGCACAATCTGTGTTTAAGGTTCATGTAAAGTTATCTGACATTTTCGTCTGTAATTTGCACCTTCATTTCAGATAAGTGCAGCCTTGACATTTTTCAATGTTTCGGTTTAATTATTTCAATTTTGATCGGCAAAATTTTTTTGTGAATAGTAGAAGATCATCTAGGCAACTTTCCTTTCAAGTTAGATGTAATTGGCAAAGTTATTACAAACGAAATTTTTTTACTGAATTTCCCATAGGGTCCACTGACAATGTTAAAATTTATATGGTGATGGCAGCCATAATGTATGTCCAATTGGCAAACAATTTACAAGTTTTGTAGTTGACCATCGAATGATCATTACTGCAACATAACGATTCAATTGGCTAAGCAGTTTCTGATGAGAAGATTTTCAAATTTTTAGCCCACCAGAATCAAATTGGCTCTGGTGGCCATGTTTAATTTTAAAGATATGAGTGCTGTAAGACCAACTTGCATATATGATTACTTTTAAAAGATTCTCTTTATGGGTGCTTGAATATTAGAAAAATAAAATTCTTATTCTAATAATTATATCAGCAAATGATTCAAAAGTTTGGTAGAGAACCATCCAGGGAACTTTCCTGGCAAGTTTGATTCCAATCAGCCTGGCAGTTTTGTTGGAGAAGACAGACACAAAAGTTATGGGAAAAGCTCACATGGCCTTGGAGGACAGGTAGGCTAAAAATTCAGGCATTTTTAAAGTTGAAATTAAACAAATAAATTTAGAAATTACATTAAAAATATATTATCAATTGATAAATGTGAATAATCTTAGTACTAAATTGAAGCTACAAGTATTTACATTAATAATGCTGCACTTATCTGTTATCAAAGTATAAATAAACTGCTAAAACTTGGATGATTTCAAATATTACAGCTTTTGAAGATCTGTGTGCTAAAAGACTGACTTGTACCATGGCATATTAATTTTTGTATCCACAAGATTCAGATATTTTTTCACCAAACATTATGCAACTTAAATTTAGACTGTTGAATTATTAAAAAATGTGTTGTTTTTTTTCAAACTAGAATTATTTCCACCTTTTTCTTAACATTAATGAATTTTAGAAGACAATTAAATTCATCAATTTAAACTTAAAACTACAAGAAACTAGAATACTAAAAGACAGACTTTCCAGATCCAGAAAATATTCTTGAAATAAGGAAATAGCTAAAGGATATCTGGAAGTTAAACTTGACAGCAAACTTCATCTACTAGAAATATCAAAAACAGAAGAAATCTTTTGACAAAGAAAACAATAGTAAATTTATCTGAAACATCAGAAAAAATAATTATAAAACAGTAAATAAAAATTACACATTTAATAAATTGTTCTACATGTACAACAAAAAAAAATTTAATCAAAGAGCGAACTGCAGTTGGATGTTGATTTATGAATGTTGCAAATTGTCCCCTAGCTGAATATAAATGTTTCAAAGTTCTATATACATTATAAATACCACTTAAAAAGTGGACAATTTGATCAAACTGTCACAGGGAAACAAGGGATCCATTTAGAGATTAGCTTCCAAAATATATGGGATTTAAACCTAGGGATGGTTTTATATCCACTGCAATTCATTCCAAGATATAGTAATTTACTGCCATGGACCATACTGATAAAAAACAATGCTGTCTTCATTAACCTGATGCTGCAAGTTTTATTTCATGCTAAAGTCTTTCAAAAAAAGTTAAAAGTTGATCCTTGGCATAACTAAAGCCACAAAAATGTATTTTGTCTGCTCAAATGGCTTTTCAGTCAATAAATACAGCAGAGAATTGATTTATCAGTATGTAGCATTCTACTGAAATAAATGTCAGATGTTACGGAAAAAGTCTTGACTTTACCACTCATATCAATATGTCCTTTTTCTGTAAATTTCAATAGAGAAAAAATATTAAAATACTTATAAGAAACCAGAATGTCATTTTCTCATATTTTAAAGGAATTTATTCATGGAGTTAACATGTTTTATATTAGAGTGAGAAACTTTGCAATTTCAAGAAGCACAGAAAATTTTAACAGTTGCTTCGTTATATGAAATTAGGGAACAAGTACACATTGAAAAAGAAAAGTGACACTGTACAACATCTAAACAATGACTTTTAATACCACAATCAGGGTGTTTTGGTAGTTGACAAGATACAAACAACATCAAGGGAGTGTTTTGTCTTCCAACCATAAAAACTGTATCTTAAAATGCTACATCTACAGGTTATAGATTTTCAAAACATTTCAGATTATGGTGGATTTAATCCACTGTTTGTGAAAAATAGTCCAACTTGTCAATCAGTTTTTCTATACTGATGAATGAACAGCTATTAAATCTCCTAGAGATGAATTCAAGAGTAATACAACAAGCTTTGTTCTCAGACAGGTGGTAATTTATATTTTGATTGTTTGATTAATGCTACTTACAAGTTACAAATAGAAAGTCAAAAAAAAATTGTTTAGGAGTTAATTTGTATCAATTATTTTTGATTTAAATTTTCATCTTCAGAAGACCAATACCTATTAGTTTGATCTATATGAGATTTGACATCTCTTTATTAATGTGTAGAGGAGTATTTTCCCCAAACTGTCGAAAAACCTGAAATAATGCCCTTCAGAAAAGAACATTACTTTCCGTGGCTGATCCAGAGGGGGGCCAAAGAGAACTTTGCCTTCCCTAAAGTGAAAAAATAAAGGAAAATCAAAATTGATCATCCCCAACTTTCACAAGGCCAAATTTTCTTACACTGTTAGCAAAGCTGTTGACATCTAGACTCAACCAATGCTTAAATATTTTCAACTGCGTTTTAAAAGTACACCTGAACCCAGGATAAGACTAGAACAAAGATAGTTATGTAGAACATCTTTGCAATCACAACTAGTGAATTTTTCAGCAACATGACAACATGCATAAGGTTAGGGAAATAACATGCAAAACACAACTCCAACAATACTGTCAAAGGTGCATTTATTACCTCTTTGATGTTAGCTAGACAAGAAAACAAAATTATCATTTAAATCTTGGCCTGCAGAACTATTGGATTCTGAAGTTAATGTTTATAATTATTCATGAGATTACCACAGATATAACATTTTTACTACTTCAATGTTGAATAGAATTATAAGTTCACAAAAATATGTGTACTTACCCAAGTTAGTTTTTGAACTAGAACTAATACATGTCCTAAATGTGATTTTACTTATAAATCTATTTAGCTGCTCAGTGTGTGACAGCAGTGAATAAATCTCTTATAATGTGAATTGAAAGGTAATATGAGTGTACATTCCATATATGCCTAAAGTTTACCAAAATTTCTTCAACTAAAATTTTCACTACAAAGAATGCATTTGATTAAAGATTAACTCTAATTTCAAACATAGTGGAGACCTACAATATGGATCTTGATAGCTTGCCAATGTTGAAATACTGTTAACATGCTGTAATTTTTGGACAATAAATGTATATGGACTTTAGGTCTAATTAGCCATTTCACTATAGCTGGGTTATAATAGAAAAAGCATCCAATTTAAAGAAAAAAGTCTTGCATTATAGTCCAAAAGTATGGTATTAACTCTAGATTTTTAAATTTTTATCTTTTAAACAACTTTTGAAATAATGCATGTTACATTTTGGGCCTTAAAAATGTTTCTCAGTATGTTTTTGAAAGAAATCTAGAATATATTAGGAGGATATGTCATTAAATAACCCTACACAAATTTTCTCTAACTGCCAATTTAAAAAGGAGTTCATCTAAATCAGTAGTAAAATTTTACTAATTTCAACACTGCTAACAATAATATACATTTCCTCCATGGCAAACAAATCAGTATGCCATCTTTTAATTTAATAGGACATACTAATGATATAATGTATATTTCAATTATAGTGCATTAATTCTGATTATAGCGACAAATAAAACAAAACACATCAATATACACTTCCATCAAAAACAAAACACATACACAAACACTTTTCTTGCCATTTACATTATATTTGGTTCTTATATCAAATTTGAAGTACATGCATATCATTCTAACACTATACTGATATTTAAATACTTTTTGAGATTTAAATTTTAACATGCTTTTATTGCTGAGTATTCCAAATAAATTTTGCTCAAATAATTATACAAATAATTTAACCAAAGTGCAGCCTGCCAAAGTTTACATAGCAGTTTTTATGTGTGCAATTTTACAGACAGAAAAACAAAATATTTACAAATTTTCTTCAATAATGTAAATGACAAAAGTTGGTGATAAAAAGAAAATAATAATAAAAATGAACAGGTGCATCATAAACTTTACATGTGCTAAAAACCAAATAAAAAGTGCCATTAGTAAAATAACAAAATATCTGTCCTTTGCCTGAAACAATTCAATTAATAAGCCTGTGTCCTCTGTGCTGGCAAAATGTCATAAAAATCAAAATATCTTATAGTCTAAAAATCTAGTGGATTTTACACCATATACAGTCTGCAGTCATAGAGCATCTCTTGGCACCGGAGTGGTCTCCAGGGCTTTACCCACAGAGCTGATCCAGGGCAATATCCAGGAGACAGATAGGACGGGAAGCCCTCTTGCAGTGGGGCTGCCAGGTCATACCACAGAAAGGCTTGGCGGTGGCCCCACCCTCTCATTTTTAACATTATAAGTTATGAGATGAAAAGATGAGTTTCATGGCAATCTCCAGGGGTCAGCCCCTCAATTTTGGAAATTACAAATTATCTCGAAAAACTGGTTCAGATCCCCCCTACACCATGTACCGGATATATTCCTAGTCAGCAAGAAAAGACAACTTCTTTAGGCATCCTGCACTATCCCCTCATTTTGAATATCACAAATTTTCTATATAAAAAAAGTTAAACACAGTTTTTTTTAGTTTTTTATAAAATTCCAGGGGATTTTTCCAAATTAAAAATAGGTGTTGTATAGGGAATTCCATTTATTTATTGCCTAGAAGACTAGATTTGGAAAGTTTTTTGTGTTTTTTTTTTGTTTAATGTGGGTTTAAATATTAATTTTAACCAAAACAGGGTGGCATTTCCTACATAAATACAAAAATTCTAGCCAATTGTTTTCAAAGGGGGGTAACCACAAAAACATCCTGTTTTGAGCAAAGCAAAATTGCAACTTTTTTTTGCACATGCTGCAGCTCTTTTAGAAGCAGATAATCGTACCCTGAAACTTTATTTTCTGAAAATGGCTGGACATTCTCTTTAAAGTGAATGTAACTTTTTACACTTGAATCATGTGGGTATCCATGGTACAATGGGGTGAACTTGGGTGGTGGTCAAATTTTTTAGGATTTATTTTACCAATTTTTACCTGTTTTCCAAATTCATGTTATTGATTGTATGAAAAATTTCTTTACTTTTTCATGACTTCCAGATAATTTAAAAATTAAGAAAATTATCTTTGATTTGATATATTATTGTCTATGGGTATTTCATAAAATAAGATCACAGCTATGGGACAAAAGTACAATGTAGAAATGGGATCCCAACTTTAAGGGCCTCTTCACACTAGGCTTAACTTAATCCGGATCAACTTAAGCCAGTTCACAGGTAACCTGATGCTTTCACACTAGCGTTGGGGTTGTGGCTTAACTTAATCCGGAT
>JARWCS010293941.1:0-13013 GCA_034783895.1 Geukensia demissa
GGGTTGCTTAAACTGCCGGAGCACCTGAACTAACCCTGTTTTTTTTTTTCTTTCTTCCGACTTAACGATTTCTGTCTGCCCTTTTGGTATCTTCGAATTCCTTTTATGATACATCAATTTTCATGGATGGGAGGTTAACTCATGAACAAAACTCAGCAACTATTGCAACTCACCAATTTTGATGTAAGTACACTTTTTGGGGATTAATATGTCAACGGTCAAGTTTGAATATCAATACAAGTATGAGAGGGATAAACCCTATGCATTTTTTTTAAATGGAGAGCAATCCAACTTAAACGCATTTAAGGATCAGAGTTAAATACAATATTGCTGCACTCAATTTTATAATTGCAAGTTTTCTCGCGTTAATTGTGAATTCTATTTATTCAAGGAATATATGCAAGTACGATATTTTGATCTGACAAATTTATGTTTACTCGATACTTCAGCACGAACTTACGTAAACTGGAACGGATGATCTTTGTCTTTGTTCTCGTTCGACATGTCTGCGAGCGTCGTTTTCCTATTTGAAATGATACTTGTTATTATATCTTCTATTAGAGACAATAGCTGTTTTATCATTATTTGTCTGTCGATCGCACAGTTTGTGTACCCCTTCCTCCTAATCATACATATTATTCCATTTGAACATTGTATACTGTTCCCATCTGTAGGATCCCACTTTGAATTGCCTCAAGTATGAACATCTAATATCTTGCTATTTCGTATCAAAGAAATTACTTTTCGAATTAACAAAACATATATATTACTCTGGTCACATAGTGTGTCTCCTAATTTTCTACTGCCCATATTTACAATTCACATTTACAGTTGTTTAAAAAAAACATAAACACATAAAAGTGCCAAGATATTTGAAAGACAATATATGAAATATGTACAATATTATGTCTATAAAGACGTTGATCAACAATGTGACAATAAAGAGACGTCAATCATAAACACATTGAACTAAGAAATAAATACACATGTATGTAACTTACAGTTCTACAGACTTGTGCATATCTTTGATGATTATATTCATCTCCGGTGGGCGCAGATGCCATCGTTTTTTGACCGTTTTCCCATTGTAATACTTCCTCTAGGGGCTTATGTCCCTAAATAGAAAAGAAAAAAATAGAATAAAAAGACATTCATAATGTTTTCATATTTTTTGTTATCTATCATTGGCATGAATCTAAATTTTATTTTGTAACCTGCAAATTTTCAATATATTCTTAAGATCCTAATATGAGGTGTTTTATCATACTGAACATTATATTGACATTGTTACTATTAAAACAGGCCGCTTTTAAGTCATTTTTGTTATTTGTTCCCTATCACTACAATTCAGTGCAAAAAGCATAAAGATGACAGTAGCATACAATCACTGTAAGTATTCTAGATCCTTTTTAGGGATTTCGGTCATTGCATGATAAATCTTTCACCGCGAAACCTTCACACTTTATTATTTTGTCTTAGTTCATTTTGAAAGAGCATAAAATTATATTGGTTATCAATATAATTTTTAAAACCAAAGTTAATAAAAAAAAATTTTTGTTTTTGCCCCAAAACGGATTAAGTAGACAGGATTAGGTTTGTCTTTGTTCTCGTCTGGGAGCGTTTGTTATTATATATTCCCTTACTTTTTTATTACAAAGTTTGTGTCTCTGCTTCTTTTATCATATCGTTGAATTGCATTAGAATTTTGTAGCCATCAAACAACATCAACATTGTCGTACTTGCTCTTTATTTCAGTTTTAAGTGACTTACATGACTTAACAAGATATTATAACAGCTGGTATACTTGTAATTACGTAACTAAACATAATACAATATTTAGCGATTGTAGTCAAACATGCTTGAATTGCGTTATCTAGTTGCAAAACCAAAGTCAACAAAAAGAAAAGCTGAATTTTCAAATATTTTTTGGTTTGTGTTATGTCATAGAAAGTGTAATTTAACAGTTTCTTAATATGTTTAGTTATTGAACGAAGATGCCTAAGTTTTAAGGAAGGAACTCAACTGACTGGTATCATAGAAGCTTTTGTAGATTAGATTTGTCTGTAAAATCATTAAATCTTAGATTGTCTGTCCCTCAAACTCTTATTTCAATCATCTTTATATTTTTGAAAGTTAGCTTGAAAAGAAACGAGAAAAATCTGAAAGGTCAGTCAAGAGGGAATAAGGGATCACAGCACTAAAACATAGTCAAATCCATTTAGATTTTCTTGCTGAGAAAGAAAGCATCATATAGTTGGTGTGAAATCAATATTCTACATGAAAAAGATCCGTCTTTATCACCCAGCTAATTTAGATAAAGAAACGAGATGTAATATGATTGTCTATGAGACAACCATTTAAAAAAGGTATAAGCACAAACATCTACATGTGGCCCAAAGGCCTTCAATAATAGACAAATATCCACACTATAAGGCATACATTGTATTCCATACCATCAAACAAGGTGGTGTCGGGTAGGGAATAAAATTCCGAAGTGACCAGTTCAGTAGGAAGCAACACATGTCTGACTAGTTTTTGTGTCAGAAGCCAACCCTTTAATGGAAAAACTATAAGCTGTGAGATGTAAACGTTCTTTCATGGGATATCTGGAATGTTTGTATGTATTACTTTGACGATTGGAAAGGAGAAGTTATCAGAATCGCTGGTCAGTTTTTTGTAGTCGTCCCTATTGTCAACTATCGACATAAAGATCCGGATAAGAGAATGACCTTAAAGGTGTCCGTGATATCCTTAAGTTTTAGCTCTTTTTGAAGATAATCATTGAATCGGGACTTTATCAATATATGCAGTTGGAGCTAATATCGAGGTGCAAATGATCTGAAATAGCTATTGACAAAAATGTTGATAAAATGAATTCAAACTTAAGGTTGTTAAGGCAGAAAGCCAAATCAATGCCCACTGGAATGCCGATCATCTGTTAAAAAACCTCGTCGACCAAACTGAACAATTATGTCATAAATCAGGAAGTCCACTATTTGTTTCGTCGGTATGTTTATCTTTATATTAAGATTTCAATTTATTATCATAAAACAAACAATGTTCATGTTAATAAATATTTTAACAGATAGCATAAATGCAACAGTATCTTTCTTAACACAATGTGATTGAAAGATGTAAATTATTAAATCTATTAAACACAAGTTTATTAAAATAAGAATTTGACAGCAAAACCAGGAATAAATTTAATCCTTTCCAAAATCTACGTAACGTTAAGTTCTACAGACTTGTGTATATAGTTTTGCTGACTGTCGCACGTCCAGATTACATTGTGTTTTCCTACCATTTCTGGTCGTTTTATTTCATGTTCAATTTGTTAGTTTATAGGTCGAGATATTGACCATGCTTTGGGCAATATAATAGATGCAACAAACAACAGGAAGATAAAATAAGCCCATAACTTTAGCTAAGTTTAAATACCTGTTATAATTTACCGAAAAACACTGATTTTTGCGTTTTTAATACAAAAGATACTTCAGAACAAGACCACATGATGTTATCCATATGCAATATATTCAATATATTTCTTGGCAATCTTGTAGTTTAAAAATTATTCGTCTTAAAACAGTACAAAATTGTCATTATGTCAAATATGCATTGACGTATTTTTTTCTTTTACTGTGCTTTGCTCACACTGAATTTTACTAGGCGTCGTCTTTTGCATCTGAAACATCCTCTATTTGAAACGCGTATTGCACGATTTCTCATGGAAGATATCCTGTCGCAGAATTAAGCCCGCTGTTTCCATTTGTGTGAATATGAGTATTTCTTCTGTTATGTTTGGACTTCCTTTGTATTGGCTATAATGCTCATGATAAGAGTTTACTCCTTGGAATACGTGTGCAACATGATGAAATTAATATTTTGCACTCACCAGTGATGAAAATGTATTATTCTTAGTTGATTATCTTAATGCTTAACTTCAACAATACTCTTTTTAAATGATGAACCTATACCACCTCATCATAGGGTATATTTAATTTTGACAACAAATCTTGCTAATGGCCAAAATATCGTGAGATGCAATCTATCTACATTAAACTGCATGATATATTCTGTGGCGAATTACACAAATGGACAAATCGAAAAGAAATTATAAGCCTTAAAGCTACCTTTTTTAAAATGAGAAAAAAGGTACAATTGGAAGCAGCAAGAAAAAGTAATGGGTGAGAAAAAAGGGGGAAAGTCAATGGACACGGCAATCTCGAGAACAAGACGAACACGAAATATACGATAGAGTATCCGAACCCAAAAAAGATATCTAATTAAGGAGTGTAATATATCGGTGAAATGTACGATGAACTTTGTGTTTAAATTGAAGAAAAGGGTTTATTTTAACATTTCCTATTTGATAATCAGAGGCCATCTTGTCACATATTTGTTGTTTGTATGAATTATAATGATAACCTCTTTTTGAAAGTTCACACTTCAACATTGACTGTCTTTTTATAAATATACAATATTAGTATAGATTTCTGCATTTTTAAAACCCTTTGAATATCCCGAGCATGACATATCTGTTGATGTACCCAATGAACTGTAAATGCATAATTTATTGCGATGTTTTTATTATTGCGAATAATGCGACGGAATTGTAATCGCAATAATAGGAACTCGCAGTCCAAAATTTTTGCAGTTATACAAATGAATAACAAAATGATTTTGAAATTCATTAAATATTGTATATTCGGTCAATTGAAGTGGTCAATCTAAATCTAAATGTTAGTGTTAGATATTTTTTCGGTGTTTTCAACATCTACTAACGGAAATGACTTTAATCAATAACATATATTCGTAGCAGCATTTGAAAACCTTTTCTACTGGGAAAATTGACGAGGTTTTTATTTGTCAAATCCGAACTCTGTGCACATCACATCCGTAGTCTTAGATGTTTTCAACAAACAGCGTATATATAGACCTTCCGGTTGATTGTAAATTGTCTTTTTAAAATTGAATCCTATTTTTGTAAAGGGGGAAGGGTTGTGTCACAACATAGAAAAAAATGTGATCATATTATGTTTTAACGACTTATTACGAACGCTGCCTTAGAGGTTTGGCCACAAGTTAAAATTAAATTTAGCTGTATATCCGGTCGGTACATTAAGTCTAATGAAAGTACGTTTCCTCTACTAATACCATACACGAAAAATTAAAACCATGTGCAATGCGGATCCCACCTAAACAGAGAGGTGATTTCATGTATTTTGGTTGTCCGGCATGGTAAGTAGTTTCTGTCTCTTTAAAAATACCCGCTGCATTGTTCATTTTCCAATCCAGTAATAGTAATTCCAATATGTGGGGGAATGCTACATTTGTATTATATATCTACATCTGTAATTCAACCGAAGGCGAAATTGAACAATTAGATTAGATATTGCCCAACCACTTCACAGGAAATTTATCTTTCTTCATCTGGAACTGGCAGCTCGAATGTAACTATTATTGAACGAAAAGTTGACAATTGGAAAGTCGACGTCATCACGTATGTCACATAGTTTTGTATATACTCTACCTCCCCCATCATCCTATTAGAGATTAAGTTTAAGGTCTAATCTCATTTTTGTAGATAAGGTGAAGATTATCACTGATCGAATTGAGCTTAGTGTAAAGAAAAAACATCATTCACTTAATGGAGACTGGAATTAAAAGTTTAGGCTTGATTTCTGTCATTTTTTTCTGCAATATCCCTTGAAAAGTAAGCTTTAAATAAGTGACGAAACAGTTCGCAAAGGGGATGAACACGATTAGTGATCATCGTCTGCTAGGAAAAACGGCAAACTGGAAAAATATTTGTTGATAAGATTGTCTCACATACTTGGTTTTGTGTTGCGTTGAATGAAATATGTTTCGGTTCTACCGTCAACAATGGTTTTATCGTTTTTGTTTCTTCAGGAAACTACTATGAATTACATATTTTATTCTTGATTTGAGAAAAGCGTCGAGTATTGCCTGATAAAGATGTCTGATGCTGTTACAAGACGACAGAGATATTTGAATATTAATTAAGTCTTTTGGAGATATTCTTATATCAAGATCTGATTAATGACAGTTCTTATTGGTGATGCAATATTTATGGCGGCCATGGCCACCAGTTTTAATACCTGTTAAACTTTGAAAGAGGTAAGGTAGACTATTTGTCAGATCAAACTCTGAAACCTGCTTGTTTGGACACTTGTGTAACTTTGGTAATCAATTCAATAAAAAAGGATCATAGTACTCAACCTAAGCAAAAATTTAAAAGGGAAGACAAAGCTGACATGTGATTATCAATTATCTACTTTTTTTAGATTGTTGTTGCTGTGTAAGTTTGATTGCCACGTGTGCTCTAAAGTCTTAGCTCGTTGAGTCCAGTGTCGAATACCTTGAGAGAGCAAAAGTGTCTAATCACCGAGACAAGATAAATTCGAAACAAACTAAAACATCAAACGAAAACAAAAAAGAACAAAGGCTTGGAATTTACGAACTCCTTACAAAACAGTGTAATGTTTAGCAGAGAAATCGTGAAAAAAAGTTGGCGAATACTTTTTATGATAATAATGGTATTGTTTTAAAATATAAGGCTTAAAAATATCATTTTAGATCCCCAGACACTTGATAGTGATTACGTAAAGGACAAATTGGACATAGAAAGCACACATGGAATTCCAAGCTTAACAACAACAACGCTTTCAAAACAGAAAATAATTGATAATCATAGTTTTTTAACTTTCCATCAAGGTTGATGATATTGATTTTCCATTTTACTCGATACAAATTTAACACAAGTATCCTTGCAAGCCGCCTTGTCTCATTGCAAGATTTACAAATTGCTTCACCTAACTGATCTCTTATGTCACAACTGCAATTTTAAACAACCAGAGTATAGATACCAAAGAAATGGAAAAATTAAATAGATATTTTAAAGACAAAATTTCCATAAAAACATCATAGAAGCACTACCAAATTCGAGAATGAAAGGTCTAGTACTACATTTATCTTATTCCTTTAACAAAACGAAAAAAGATAAAAATACATTGTTTTGTACAAAAGTATATAAAATTCTGTTGTAGGAAGGTTTCTTTTATAAACGTATACTATTTTGAAGGATACATTTTCAACTTACAATACCATCATGACTGATATGATGGTTATTTGGGTTGATCGGTCTTTCTTCTTCAGAGATTTCTCGACAACAGAAATTCCCCATGACCCTGTACAAACGAAAAATGAATATAATTAGTAATTTCAAGTTGACTGTCCATCTCGAGTACTTCAGGATGGGGAAATTACATGGGACTGTTTGTGCTGATATAAATGAATAACAATGTGGAAAATCGCAGATCAACTCTTTAAGTACAATGTACATTATCATTCCAGAGCACCCGAACTTACCTTAGTTTTTTAGGGTTGGTTTTACTCCAGCTTAAAGATTAAGTGTAGTTTTGTGTGTACAATGATTGTCTTTCACTTTATTTTTGGCCATTCTTACTTAACGATTTCTGTCTGCCCTATGGTATCTTCGACTTTTTTTTACATAAGTATGAAAATCATATGATTATCATATTCATTGACATAAGTATAAAGCATAATGAAATTCTTAATAGTAAGACATGTATTTTGAAACGATACCACTGTAGGTGAACACCATGTTTCCGTGGTTAATGTTGCAAATATGCTTGAACCTATTATTATACAAAAGCTATAATTGGAATAAATGTAATATGTCATTCCTTTGAATTATACGACATTGATATTCGTTTTTGTTGATTATTTTAAGAAATATATCATTTTTCCGTCAAAAATGCATTTCTAACCCAAAATATTACTTAAATGTTGGAAATATGATATAAAAAAATTATTTATATGAAAATATGAATAAAGTTAATGTTATTTGTAATTCATTTGAATAAAACAGTTTTGCCTTTATTTTTATAATTTCCAGAAATATTCAATTTTTCGCTAAAAATTCCTTTTTCCTAAAAAATTAATAAAATATTGCAAATATGATTAAAAATTACCATCAGTATTAACATTTGAATTGAAAGAAATGTAATTTCTTATTTATTTTAATAACACGGCATGTTTATAAGTTTTATTGAGAATTTCAAGAAATATGTGATTTTTCGTTTAAAAATGCATTTTTTACCGCAAAAAATACTTAAATGTTGAAAATATAACTAAAAGCCTTATTAATACGAACAATTTAACTGAAATAATTTTTTTTTCTTTTTGGTTGTATGAATAATACGGCGTTGCTTCTATTTCATATTGATTATTTTAAGAAATATGGGATTTTTTGTTAAAAATGCATTTTTTACCCCAAAAATTACTCTCAGGTTGACAATATGACTAACAACCTTATTAGTATAAACAAGTTGTTTGAAATAAATGGTTTTTGTTGTTCTTTTGAATTATACGGCGTTGTTTTTAGTTTTCTATTGATTTTTTTCAGGAAATATGTGATTTTTCATTAAGAAATGCATTTTTACCCCCCAAAATTACTTTCATGCTTAAAATATGGCTAAAAACCTTATTGATATGAACAATTGATTTTAGATAAATGTTATTTGTTGTTCGTTTGAATTATATGGCGTTATTTTCATTGTTTATTGATTATTTCCAGAAATACGTGATTTTTCATTATTTTTTACGTTTTAGCCCCAAAAATAGTCAAAACTGAGAAAAAATGAATAAAAATTGCATTTTGTACTAAAATAAGCTTTAGAATATCACCAACAAACTAGTTTTTAAGAGAGGGTCAAAATTGGCCCTTCGTGAACCTACTCCTTTTTAGTCCGATCAGGACGAAATTAAGAAATATATAAAGGACCTTATATTGATACTCCTTATTAAATAATCATTTAAGACGATTTTTTAGAAATTGGAAATTAGAAAAGAGATAGTCCATGGCGGCCACGTTTTCTGTCCCATCGGCACAAATGAGATAACTTTGTAAAAGACCATGCATTGATGCTTCCTCTAAAATATTGTTCCTTTTGGCAAAGCGGTTTCAGAGAAGAATTTTTTATGTTTTAGTCCATCAAAAAAAGCAGGCTTCGTCCTTGCGACCATGTTTTTTGTCCGACCTGGACAAAATTAGCAACTTTGTGAAGTAGATAGCATTTATGCTTCCTGTAAAATATTGTTCCATTTAGCCAAACGGTATATGGGAATATTTTATGTTTCATTTTTATGTTCATGTCGATCATAAACAAGAATCATCGATGGTGGCCAAGTATTTTGTCCGATTTGGACAAAATGAGCAAACTTTGGACCTTCCATAAATGCTTCCAAAAATTTTGGGTTCCATATGGCCATGCGGTTCCAAAGAAAATGATAAAAATTTAAAAGTTACTGATACTGACGAAGGATGGACGCCAAATGATGGCAAAAGCTTACATGGAAATTGGTCATTTTAGTAAAAATGCCAACTGATTCTTCCCCTTTAAACTAAATCCGAAATGTTTTGAAGAATTTAAATTTTTCAGTCACTCGTTCAAGGAAACAGCTACCAAAAATAAAGCATGCACATTCTTTTCACATTACCTTTCCGAAAGCTTGGATATTCTTTCCTTGATCTGATGTTGTTGGTTCGATTTTGTATTCACGTTTTGTCGCATCATATTTGAAGAGATATTTTTATAATCCTAATTGTTGTGCCGGTGTTTGATAAGATCATTCTTGATTTCATGCTTAGATGTGGAAGGCCAAATAAAATCGTACATAAGCTTATTTCATAACTTATATTTACTAATGATTTGTCATTGATACTTTGTACGAGGTGTAAACCAAAGTGTTATCTAGACACATTTGTCTTATAAAAGGAAAATAGCATGAAAAGTTTCGAAGGTCAGATAATTATGAATATATCGATGTCATGCCTTCTGGTAGATAGTTCTGTAAATATGGTCTTGCTATATCCGAACATATGTAATTAGGATTAACTTACATTATATATTTTCTTTGTCTGTACTTTAATTGTATGATTTAACTTATCTGTATCTGAGGTATTAATACATAAAATAGTTCAATGCAACACACACGACACAATCTGATGTTTAAATTACAATTATTTCATTACTGAAAAAAAAAGAATTCGAAGATACAAAAGAGGCAAAAAGAAATTGTTAAATCACTAGCTAGCTAGACAAGACCGTGGCTTTGCACCACTTTCAGCAATGTTTTAGTCATATCATGTTGGTGAATTTACGGATGAAGTAGCAAACGTATTTTAACAGAACTTTTTACCTTTATTGAAAAAAAACCTTATCACATATAGTGTGATTCGAGTGCCCCTTTATAGTATAACAAGTTAGCATCTCATGCCGTCTAGGTGATGAGACATAGCTATCTGTTCAGACAAATATACATTAAACTTTGTAGTTTTCTTCATTAAAAATTTTACAAGAATAAAGTGCAGAAAGGTTATTCACTAATGAGTAAAATAAAAGACATATGTAAAAAGTGGAAAATTCATTTTAGATTTTCTCAGATCATCTACCTAGACAATTAAAATGTCTTCATCAATATCTGTTGCTGAATGAGACAGTCATTGTGCATGCACAAATGAATAATCTGATAAGATGCAATCTCTGAATAGTCGTTAAGGGATATTATGATAAACTTAATATTTCTTCCTGAAATAAACAATTGTTATGTAAAACTAATATTTATTTATGTCATTCTGTTAGGTGTAGTCAGAAAAGCTATCACACAACGGTATTGGAAAAGCTTTCACATAAAGGTCTTGAAAAAGTTATTACACAATGCTTTTGGAGAAGCTATCACACAGTGGTATTGAAAAAGCTATCATACAACGGTATTGGAAAAGCTATCACACAACGGTATTGGAAAAGCTTTCACACAATGGTCTTGAAAAAGCTATTACAAAATGCTCTTGCAAAAGCTATCACACAGTGATATTGGAAAAGCTTTCACACAATGGTCTTGAAAAAGCTATCATACATTGGTATTGAAAAACTATCACACAATGGTATTGGTAAAGCTTTTACTTAATGGTCTTGAATGAGCTATTACACAATGCTCTTGGAAAACACTATCACACATTGATATTTAAAAAGCTTTCACACAATGGTATTGGAAAAGCTATCACACAATGGTCTTGGAAAAGCTATCACACAATGGTCTTGGAAAAGCTATCACACAATGGTATTTGAAAAGCTTTCACACAATGATCTTGAAAAATCTATTACACAATGCTCTTGGAAAAGATATCACACAATGCTCTTCGAAAAGCTATCACACAATGCTCTTGGAAAAGCTTTCACACAGTGATCTTCGAAAAGCTATCACACATTGATATTTGAAAAGCTTTCACACAATGGTCTTGAAAAATCTATCACTCAAAGCTCTTGGAAAAGCTTTCACACAGTGATATTGGAAAAGCTTCCACACATGGTCTTCGTAAAGCTTTTACACATTATATTGGAAAAGCTATCACACAATGCTCTTCGAAAAGCTATCACACAATGATATTGGAAAAACTTTCACACAATGGTATTGGAAAAGCTATCACACAATGCTCTTGGAAAAAGCTATCACACAATGGTCTTCGAAAAGCTATCACACAATGCTCTTCAAAAAGCTTTTACACAATGATATTGGAAAGGCTTTCTCACAATGGTATTTGAAAAGCTTTTACACAATGATATTGGAAAAGCTTTCACATATGATATTGGAAAAGCTTTCACACAATGGTATTGGAAAAGCTTTTACACAATGATATTGGAAAAGCTATCACACAATGCTCTTCGAAAAGCTATCACACAATGATATTGGAAAAGCTTTCACACAATGGTATTGGAAAAGCTATCACACAATGCTCTTCGAAAAGCTATCATACAGTGATATTGGAAAAGTTTTCACACAATGGTATTGGAAAAGCTTTCACGCAATGATATTGGAGAAGTTTTTACACAATGATATTGGAAAAGCTTTCACACAATGGTACTAAAAAGTTATCACACAAAGCTCTTCGAAAAGCTATCACACAATACTCTTGGAAAAGCCATCGCACAGTGATATTGGAAAATCTTTCAAACAATGGTCTTGAAAAAGCTATTATATAATGGTCTTGGAAAAGCTATCACACAGTGGTCTTCGAAAAGCTTTCACACTATGGTCTTGAAAAAGCTATTACACAATGCTCTTGGAAAGCTATCACACAATGCTCTTGAAAAAGCTTTCACACAGTGATATTGGAAAAGCCATCACGCAATGGTAACTTTTTGTAATAAACAATATATCTTAAGGTTTGCGTTTGGTGTTTTCATATCCTTTTCTTAAAAAACAATTGAAAGCTTCGGTATACATTGTTAGCATATACAAACTGTCAAGTTTAAACATTCTAGCAGGTCAGAAAATTAATATTATACACTATGTTTTGAACAACGCTACAAGACAGAGAAATAAAAATTACTCTTGAACAATAGAACAACAGATGAAAAATGTGTTGCTCTCAACACCTTTGCATGCTCAAAGACAGCTAAAACAAATCTCTATTTATATTCTGGTTTTCCATACTTATTTGAACGTTATCATAAAAGAACAAATTGTAAATAAATTGTTTCTTGCAGTTTATGGTTATATCGAGCATTTATTGAATTCGCTGACAAGTCACTGACACTGCACTTTTATTTGACTCCTTGGTATAGTAAAGATATCTTAATCTTTAAATTAAGCTCCTAAAATTTTGATAGTGCTCAAATGATTGACAGCAACCAACATTTAATTCAAAATAATAGTTTGATTACATTTACAAGCCTGGTTAAACTTAATTAAAACAACTTCTGTATGATTTCAAGGCCTACATTTGCTGTTTTACAACAAAGAAATGAATTGGGTTTCATTAGATGTGAACTGAATATTTCCCAATAATAGAACATCGCATATAAAAACTAACTAAATGTTTACAAATTTAAAACGGCAGAATTAAATTTTAAGCTCACCTGGCCCATAGGGCCAGGTGAGCTTTTGTCATCACTTTGCGTCCGTCG
>JARWCS010294052.1:0-13011 GCA_034783895.1 Geukensia demissa
GTTATGGTATGGACTCTGGTTCATTGTTGAAGGCCATAGTGGGACCTGTAGAAGTTTAAATTCTACTGTCATTTGGTTGGTGGCTGTCTCATGGACAATCATGCAACATCTCCTATTTTTATATAGCATAGGTTTTGAGTGGCGAAGTGTGAAATATGAACTGCCGGCAAGTTAAAAATGGAATTTAGCTCATCTTGTTTAGAAATTTCTCACAGTATTCAATCGATATAAGGTCGCTTACTGCTTGTTAAACAAAGATTATATCTATTGTTTTTCTTTGAAACTCCATTAGTTTTTTTAAGCTCAAGCAAACACAAGATTTTGTTGCTATGTATTAAAGAAAGATAAATTTTTCTCGATTTATAAAAAAAATGTTAGTTGTATTCACATAAATATTTAATGTTTAATTTATTTCATTTCATTCTATATTATATGTATTTTATTGTACGTGTTTTTTAATTTCATATAATATGTTTAATCACCCAGCCTAACGAACAAGTACAAAATGTATGATTACATAAAGTATTCAACTTTATTTTAAGGGTGGACACGTCAAACAGTTTTGACCAATTGTTTGTTGAGCACCCACATTTTCTAAACGAAGACGAAATTGTGATGGAAGTTGAAGAACATTACTGTAAATGTAAAGATGAAGCAGGGCCTACTGACGATTTTACAGAATTCTACACCGTTAACTGCAATATTACAACAACAAACGAGTTTTGTGACGGAGTACAAACTCCTTCCAAGGATTATTATACCACATGTTCATATGACAATCGCCAGAAACGTTTTACTGGAAGGTCTAGGCGGAATTTGGCTGAAAATGATGATGATGTCATAGATTTTGAGCCACTGACATTTGCTGATGATGTTCTTTCTCCAATTGAAGAAGTAAATAATAGCAATTTTCTTTATGGTAGAGGTACTACATACATTTATGGCAAACTGTTATTTTAAGCAAAATTTGGGTAAATTTGAGACTCAAATAACAAATCAAATTATAATATAATAATATTCTTTTCTATAAAGTGACAGACACAAATTTTCTTTACATAAACATGTTCACTTGCAGATTTATGGGGCTTTATGGAGAATAATTGATTGTGAAAATTTCGTCACGTTTATGCAAGCTGTAAATGCCTTGCCGCTTACACAGTATTTTATCTTTATTATTATATCTTATTTTTAAACACCTTAAAATGAAAATTCTGTATACTCTTTTGCAATTTGTTGGAACGGGTAAAAAGGTTATGAAAGAAAAATTGTACCGTATTTTTATAAAAAAGGAGTTTGTTATTGTAGATTAAACCACTTCAAGCAAGTTACAATGATACTTTTTAGCAATTACGATGTTTTTTTATGCTGCGGCGAGTTTTATTCTCTACTGGGATGTTGCATAGTAAAATAATCCATTTGTTTATGGAAGTGGGTATTTGCGCGCGGTAGCGCGAGACTGGGAGTACACATTGTAAACGCTGCGAAAAAAATAAGTAACTAATCTAGGATAAAATTTATTCAAAAACTAGATGACCAACTCTAAACGTTAAATAAAGAAATTTAGAGGCATATAATAGTAAATGTAAAACGCTACTGCATAGTGTAAAACAAGAACCGTTAAACGTGGGGTAAATGTGTCTTTTGATTTAAAATTAATACAAAGGTGGAAACGCAAATATAATTGAATTAAACTAGAAAATCGCACTCCACAAAAGCTTGACATAGATTATAGTTATATAGAATCCTTTTTGTTCACTAAATACAAAATAATATTCTGTAATCTGTATTTACCTACAATTCAGTCCTCCATTTTACCTTCATTTCTTCAGGAGTAGGTAATTTGTCTTCAAAATGTATTGCAAAATTGTAAATTAAGGTAGATCAACACTGTTTCACTGCACATTCCCACTGAGCGTGTGTTAAAAATTCTGGTATTATTTTTTTCTTAAATGTGCAAACATTAGAAAAAGAAGTGTCATACCTTGGTATTTTTTCTTTTAGAATTCAGATACTAACTCCACCTCTCTAAAGTATATATGTTTTTTGCTGTAATCACAGAGTTATTTAATTAATTCCATTTTTGTCTTGAAAATAAATATTAAAAATTCTTTAAAGGGGGTTACTTTTTCAAATTATTAGAGCAAAGAATGTACTATGAGTTTGACATTTTGTTTTGTACTGCGTTTACAAGAACGCTGATCGTCAAATTTTATTTTATTTTCTGAAAGCATCTTTAAAAGCTATTTTGACATGTATTATTTCAAAATTCAATCTGCTGGTTTTCTTTCTATCTGCAGCATTGTGAATTTTATCTATATAAGCTTTGTATGATTACCTGTTTTTGTACCAACAGAAACTCGAAAACAAGGACGGGGACATATATATTTGTTTTTAATTTTTTAAAATGTCTTGACACAAACCTTATGTTGGCAAGGTATGACAAAATACTATCTGTGAGAAGTTGTACTAATGATCTATCTTAAAATAATTGACGAATTGAGGATGACAATTATTAAGTTGCGTAGTGTAATCTTGGGAATATAAGGATTTTTCTCATAAGCTTAAAAATCTTTCTGAAATAAAGGTTAATACCTCGTTAAGTGTAATTTAATCTTAAGAACTGGAGAATTTGTCGGACGATTTTATCCTGTTTTGTAGGGAAGTTCGTGGATTCCAAACCTTTGTTCGTTTTGTTTTCGTTTTATCGTTTAATTTGTTTCAAATTTGTGTTATCTCTTTACGACTATGCACGCTTGATCTCTCATAACAGTATTAGTGATGGTGAATTTGCATCCTTAGAGTTTATAAGTTTTAAAATGTTGCAAAGCAAAACGAATCAACTTCACTTAAATTGTCCGATGTTTTAAGATATCTTCATGTTCATTAGAATAGGGTGATGTGTTTCCACATTTTTTGATTGCCTATTAGGTGTAAGCGTTAGACATAAAAGTGGCTAGTTATACACAATACCGTATAATGGGTAAAACAAAACATCATGGAAGACCTTTTATTTGTAATGTTTTATTTATAGAACATTGTATTCAGGGACGGTTGGGATGAGAATGTTGCTAGACAGGAATGTACAAGACAAATAGATGATTTTTTTGTACCGGAAGTCTTCATACACGTACCGGATCTGGATAAAGAAGCATATATTGAATCCTGCATTTTAGACATTAAGGTAAAAAATAATATGATAAGCTATAAAATTGAATATCATAGACCTTAGAAGTACTACAATGAAGGCTCACAGTTACTGAAAGCAATCTAGGGTTGCTATTTCTGATGATAGGACATAAAGCCTTTCAACACGAGATGTCTGACAATTTAATACTATGTAATCCCAAACGTGAAGAATAGCAAGATGATTTCAATGCCAAATATATTAATATTTGTGTAGGGAAGCGATAAGTAGTTTTATTTATATCTGTACCAATAAATACCAGTTTTTATGTATTGACTACAACGTCGAACGTATACCTTTTGTGAAAAAGTTTGTTTAACGGAACAGTAAGACTCAATGGATCATTTTTTCAATTGTAATGTTTCTATAGAATGTCGGATGTTATACCTTGTCGAATCATAATTCTACATTTTTGTATTAAATCTGAATTAGTAATGAAATTTGATAAAATTCTTGAGAAGCTAAATCGTTTAAGTCAGACACTTTGATGGAAACACGGGCAAACTAAATTGCATGCAGTTGTGAAATGTAGACAACTTTCGAAGGAGCCAACGACACGTCTTCATCAAGAAAAGGAAAGTTACCGTAGAAGTATCATCCCTTTTATCATACATTTTAGTACATTAACAACTCTGTGCAATTTTTAAATCCAAATCTAAAAAGGTAGGACGATCATTACTGATATTAGATTTATTGAAGGTTAGATCAATAGATGTTTTTTTAATGAGAATTATTTAAATTGTGCATTTCATCGTGAAAAAAGTAAGGCTTAGAAAAGTTCCCCGTAAACATTATTAAATTAGAAATATAGATGACAGTGAATTGAATTGAGGTAATCGAATTGAATTCTCCTGCTTTGTAGCGAGGACACAAGAACGGAGAGAACAAACTCAAGGTGTTGCATAAAAGCAGCCTATATATTTTTTATTAGCAATTCATCTGGGAGGATATTATATACATAAAAATGGGACAATCAAAAATGACGTTTTGTTTGAAAGCTTTTAGTCCTAAGAGTGGTAAGGGAATAGAAATCAGTTGTTCGGTTTCTCTACCTGCAGCTAAAATCCCTGCTTAAGGTCGTCTTATTGTGTAAATACTCAGCCACAACGAGAGCAGCCGAGGTTAAGAAATTGGGTGCTTGGTTTCTCCGTTAGGAAATAGAACCTCTCTTAAAAAGCGGGATATATATGCATTATGTATAATAAACTTGTCTATCATGAATTTTGTCCAACAAAAATTTACAAAAATTTACCGTATTTGTATAAATTTGGAAGCATTGAAAATACGGAAAGGCTTTGAAACGTATTGAAACGTATCGGACTTAGCTTTTTAGTTCGAGTTGTTTGGATTCGAATACTTCTTTCACTATGTTTGGTCTTTGGACTTCCTTTGCTTTGGTTCTCTCATTGTATTTTCTAACCCAACCTCGTGTTTGTAGAAATGTCGATTAGATAACGGTTGGTGGCTTAACGACCAGTGCCAAATATTTCATGCATATTCAGGACGAGAACAAGTTCACCAATTATCAAATCATCTGAAGTTGGGGTGAAGTTGGACACAACAGGGCAACAGCATTTAACGGGCAGTAGAAAATAGGATGGATGATTAAGAACGAACAATTTTGCCTTTTTGTGTACCGGCATTAGCCTTCTCTTTTCAAAAATCTACAAAAAAGATTCTATATGTGTGTGGCGGATGCCATTCTCACAACACGTCACCCACTATCGTCCACTGCCAGGCGATTCGTATTTTGACCCGGAAGCCCCAACGAGATGTCTTCACTACCCTTCACCTAGGAATCGTCATGTTTCAGCTATGTGGGCCGAGTTCTGAAGACCAAGCCAGTGCCAAACATAACATGAAGGCGTAAAGGGATTACGATAGAAAATACAACACTAAGAGGAACATGAACAACGACAAAATGTGGATTATAAGCGCTTAATACGCACTGAAATTTTGGCATTTACAATCGTTGATTTTTTATTTTGTCAACAATCTGTCTTATAAGAGAGAGAAATTCAAGGCATTATTTTTTTCAAGAACTTGTTTCATGCCCTATTGAAATCTAGTGAACTAAGCAGCTTAACGAGAAATTATGCAGTGCACAACCCAGAAAAGTCGTTGTTGCTGTCTTTTTGGCACATTCCACATTCTTCCTTTTAGATATATATATGAAGCAGGTTTTACCTAATTATAATAAACTTTGATGTAATGTGTATTGTATTATGTTACTTACTTTGCAAATATTTTAAAGCATAGTTCGAATATTTGGTTTGCACGCTTTTTTCCCTATACCAGCACATTTGTTATTCACATCGATGTTACAACCAAAGCTATCAAGCGTCTCTACGTTGAAAGGTACAGTAATAGCTGGTTCTAGCCAACATCTGTCACTGTTTTACTTAACTATTATATTATTTCATATCATGCAGATCACAGCAAGTACAGACTTTATTGAAGACACTATTCAAGCAATGGTCATATTTGCAAAGAATGAGCTACTAAGAAATGAATCAATAACGACTGAAGATGCTGAATACCCATCTACATCCCTTCTTAGACTGCTGACAAGTTCATTTTGCCTGAACAATTGTAACGGAAATGGTGACTGTGAATATGGTTAGCATATTGTATTATGTCGCCTGATGCATAGCATAACTACCCGTATAAATCACTTCTAACGTCTTGCATCATCCGCTTCGTCTGCATCGTCCCCATCACACTTCTCTAATTTGTTACTCCTCCTTATTCATTCACAATATTCAACCGAATATACATATATTATAGAGTAGCAAGGCCAGAATTGCTATCTTCCCTTCTTTTCAACCCTGAATAAATTACCTTTATGTTATAGCCTGACAAAGGCAAATTTGCGGCATACGAACCAAGTCTTCCGTGGATTACATAATCCAAAATATTTTAGAAATTTATAATGTATATTGTGTTTATATGC
Organism: Geukensia demissa; assembly: GCA_034783895.1. Classification (NCBI taxonomy): domain Eukaryota; kingdom Metazoa; phylum Mollusca; class Bivalvia; order Mytilida; family Mytilidae; genus Geukensia; species Geukensia demissa. Next base: position 6,138 of record JARWCS010294052.1, read on the forward strand.
TTTTTTATAGAATCATCTTTAATCGTGAAAAATATTTTGTGACATTTTATGATATAACTTACATACAAAATCCTGTTGAGAGTGCTTTTCTTTTTAGCAAAAATTTTTACATTTTTTTGGTGAAAAAATGTAAGTTACTATGATAACAGGAAGTTTTTTCATTGGACTACATTATTTTCATATTGAAAGCCGTATAATTTATGGAATGTTCATAACTCTTTACTTTAAGGTAAATGTAACTGCAGTAAAGGATTTGTAGACTTTGATTGTTCAAAGTCGCTATCAGAACCTCCAAGCAATATCCGAGTTCCTGGGGAAGGGCTATGTAGTACTAGAAATAGATCATGCCAGACAACAAATGTGCAAGGCGAATTTATTAGTTCAGATGTATGGTGCCAATTAAAACATTTCAAAGTAGGTAGCATCGCGGCCAGGTATACTAAGTTAAATGGTAAATATAAATGGAAAAGTCAAGCATGCAAGTAATTGTATTCTTAGAAGACCCTAGATTACGAATGATAAGATCAAATAACAGTAACATTCCGTTTATAGAATATCTTTGTAGGATTGAAAGGAGTAGGAACGCTAAGCCCCATTTCCGGCCCAAATTTTACATTTTGTGACACAATAATTATTTTTTGCAAAGTTGTAAAAATATAGTTTAATAACCGTCTTTTGATAAATAATCAATGTTTCCTATATGATTTTCGTCATTTCGAAAAAAAGGACAGGGTATATTTGACTATTGCAACATAAATGAAATATTTTCTGTAAAAATACTAGGTTTTTGGAGGTGTTTTGGTAAAAAAAGATATGAACGCACCAAAATATCACGAAAATGTTTCAACAAAACATTTGTACTTGATAGTCCAAAGTTTGGTTGTGATGTTTTTGATCGATCTATTTTAAAATCGACAAAATTGTATCAAACATTAATCAAATTAAGTAATCTATTAGTAGCAGTTTTTTGTGCCATATTACCACTGTAGAACCAAATACACTAAAAATTACTTTTAAAGACATCATTCAATACAAAAAAAAAATTAAAATAAAAGATAATAGCCTCTTTTCTTATTTTAGCAAAATTCTTGGGAAAAAATGTGTTTTAACGAGCCTCGTCCTATATTTTCTTTATCATTCTAAATCTTAATTTTAAAACAGACCCAAATTCAAAGGCATTGATGTTATACCTTAATTCTTAATATTAAAAACCATCTTGTTGACCTGATTTGTCATAAGTTCAAGCTGCACATTCTTGACCGACATGAACATATTCTTACCAATATTATTGTATGAGATAGTTTTCAAACATTTTATAAATGATAACTTCTTACAGATTACGAGCAACAAGAAACAATATTAGGGGATAGTTATAAAAGTTCGAGGAGAATATAGAAATCGATACCTCGTTAGCTGTTCATTAGGTTCAGAGCGACGACGACGATCGCTTGGAACGGACAGAAGAGGGACTCCTGAAGGATATGATATAAGTATGTCAAACGATGGTTCAACATTTGGAGAAAGCGTAACAATCATCATTTATGATGCGGATTGTTATTCTTGTAATGCATCAACTTACAGCTGTGTTACCACGGTAAGTTTAATATAAATGACAGTCACTGAAACCCTAAGCCCCTATAGTTTGGTCTAAATAATTGAAAACAACAAAGGCAACGTTCGATACATGATAATCAATCGACATGAGAACGTATAAAACTCATGAAAAATTATGAACATCGCATTATTTACATATGGAGTTTATTTTAACTGCTTTACGCATTCACACAAATATATTTTGATAGTAACTTGTAAAAAATTAAAACGTTAAGTCAATGGACAGGCAAACCATGATTATGACCAAAAGGACAGAAAAGAAAGACAAACAGCAAAACATAAAACACTAAACATGATTGATTGATTGCTGTTTGACGCCAAAGCGGCTATATTTCAGCCATATCATGGCGGGTACTACACATGAAAACTAAAGCTGGTGCAACAGAATCCCTATTAAAACAAGGATGATATCTGCTGCTCTTTCGACAGAAGTAAACCAGAAACATCTGTCCATAAAAAATGAAATTTACGACATACTATTACGGAAAGGTGTAAGATTTGACTTTTTATTTGGATTTGTGTGGATATGAGTACTTCTTAATCTTTATTTTTAAATCTGGCCTTTCCTACATGATGGTTCTTATGCTGTTTGTAAGAGTTTGCACTTTGAAATACATATACAGCAGCGAGACAACATTGATATTCATGTATTTTGCTTTCCAAACGTGTTGCAATTATATATTAGCTATCTCTACCGTTGGATTGACTTCCTATTTTGAATGGTTTGGATTTAAGTACTTCTTCGCTATGGTTTTTCTCAGACTTTCTATGTTTTAATTCTAATGCTACTGATGAGAGGTGCATATAGCACATCAAAATTTACCGTGTTTATTCAACATGGATAAACGTATATTGCATTTCTATAAAGTAAGTTACAAAAACATGAACTCAAATTCGAGATGAAAACTTTTTAGAAAAGAAAGTTTGGCATGTACCACCGACAAGATTGGCATCCAATCGACATCCAGTTAAAAACGAGATTCACAAGATTTCACAGTGGAAATCCTTAATTACTTTTGAAAATCACTGATCAGAAAAAGGAGGTAACAACTCGGCTTTTGATAATTGCTAAACGATTTTGCATTTACTTTTATTCGGAAAACTTTAAATGGCTAGGTGTCACCTTTACGATGATCATCTTCTAGAAAATTGCTTCCGTTTTCATCTCTTCCAGAACAGTTTTACAATACTACACCGTTGAACAAGCAAAAAATAAGGAAAAATATAATTTTATTTGAATATATCCAGCTGAATGTCAATGTTGTCTTTCGATTTTAAAAGATATTTTAAAAATGTCAAATGAGCTTTTCTGCCCATTATTTTTTTAAGGAGCCAATAACTTTATTGGGATTTCATGAAAACAGATGCGGTATTCAGTAGATTAGGACATTTTGATTCACACGTTGAATTAGAAGCTTACTAAAAGTGTTCTGTAAACTTATATATATGTCATTAAAGGTTTAAAAAAGAGAAACCACTGAATCAATTAGTTTTTTTATGTCTTGTTATTTTGGATTTCTTTAATTTCAGGTACTATGTCAGGAATCCTCCAGTAAGTTTAACCGCTTTTTAAACTTTTTTAGTCTGATCAACATGTGTTCTAAACTGTCTTATAAATTTACTGTTTTAAGAGAGTTAGGTATTCCAAAGCCATCTTGGATCACAAATACATGGTAATAAAGTATTTCTTCCAATCTTCTTATCACAAAATCAAAATTACTGTAATACGGTAGACACACTCTTCGCGCGCCTGTGCGTACTTGGCTGTTTTCCAATATATTGTCCTGGGCGTTTCTGATGAAGGTCAAATCCAGGAAAGCGCTTCCCATGCAGTAAAATTTATGCATTTTCAATCATTTTTTCTATTTTGTCTTTATACAATCTGTTTGATAAAAAAGAAATGCAAGACACTTTTTTTTTTTTAAAATCTAGTGAACTAAAGGCAAGAGATTAACGAGAAATTATGCGGTGCACAATCCAGAAAAGATGTTGATTGTGTCTTTCCGGCATATATTAAATATTCTTTCCTTTAAATATTGATATTTTCCAAAATTGCATATTTCCAATACAGAGAGGCAAATTATGTACAATAATATTCAATATGGAATATACTATTTATATTATTCATTATGATAGGAATATTTCTTCCCTATTTAAACAGAACTAAGATTTATTACAATTTTAGAAAGTTTACAGTTGTCGGGAGGGGTTCTTACTCCAACTAATTTATTTTCTAAGGAAATGAATTGTGAATATCTGTATTTGGTAGTTTAACAAGAAATTTACGCATTCTGTTAATATATGTCAAAGAAAATGTAAAGGAAAATCACATAGGTGTCGATGAAACTGCACTTTGATCATATTGAAAAAGATTTGGCCAAAGGACTCGATATGATAATATTAATCAAAATTTGGCCCACTTTTAGGGCAAAAATGAAACTGCTTACAATACCAAGAGTTTGCCTGGATGTTAACCGAAAGGGTTCAGACTTACTGTAAATCATGATGGTTTCAGCTGACATTACTAGTTGGTTGCATATTCAGTTCTCATCCACTTCGTGGAACAGGAGACACAGTCTCATTACCCTGCTCCACACTCCCGTGCTGGCGTATTGTCGGGCAGGCAGGTTTTTCCTCACAGCAGGTTGAAAGCTGACTTGCTTTGGTAGGAACCCAAAATTCTTCATTAGCTGAAAGTTTTCCAGAGGGTCATTAAAGAACATTTAATTTCATGTAAAATGAAAAATTCGACAAAAATCTATTCCAGCCTGTATTTTCTAAAAATTATTAATGAGCAAGCCACGATAATATTAAGTGAGATAACACGATGCTAGTGTTGAGTTTTTAATTCCCGAAATATCTTTGTGGACCATGCGCTTGTTAGTCCCCATACCGGCCTTAGTCGAAGGGGACTTTAGGTATGCGCTTCGTCCGTCCGTCTGTCTGTCTTTCCGTCAGTCCGGTAAAAATAAAAAGTTTTCCATACTTTTTTTCTAAACGCATGTAGATATTGAGCTATTTTTTGTATGTAAGTCTAACATGATGAATTACAGATCAAGTTCGAGTTTCGTTCCGCTCCGGTAATTTTTATTGAAGTTATGGCCCTTGAACTTCGCAAATGTTACTGAAATTGAAGTTCCCCACACTTTTATCTAAACGCTGGCAGTCTTTGAGATGATTATTTAAGTCATCCTTGGTGAGTTACAGATCAAGTTTATGCTTTGTTCCACTCCGCTGATTTTTGCCCAAGTTATGAACCTTGAACTGTGAAAATTCTACCACAGTTTTCGGCTTTTTTTTGGCTGAATGCAGACTTTTGATATTTGAACTTTATGAGTTACCTATTTTGTTAAAGTTTTGGACCTTGAACTTCGAAAATTTTACTGAAATTGAAGTTTCCCATAATTTTTTCTAACAGCTGGCAGATATTGAGCTGATTTTTGGTATATGAGTCAACCTTTATGAGGTAAAGATCAAGTTTATGCTTTGTTCCACTCCGCTGATTTTTGCCCAAATTATGGACCTTGGACTTTGAAAATTTTACCACAGTTTACGGCATTTGTTGGCTGAACGCTTGCAGACTTTTAATATTCGAATTTTATGAGTTACCTACCAAGTCAAAACCAAGCTGGTCTCTGTTACTTTTTTCCATAGGCCCTAGTGCACTTTAATGGGTTAGTGATACATCCAGCCGGTGGGGGACTTATTGTTTTGCAATTCTCTCAGAATGCTTGTTCATATTAAAATCTTTAAAAACGACGTTTTTTGTTCACATTTTTGAACAAAATTATATGTGAAGGAATACTTCCGGTATTATGTGCATTTCCGCGATTTCAAACGTATTAAAATTTACAAGCTTTTCACAAATTTTAAGCAGAGTATTGCGTCTCCAGAATTTGTAAATGAACTGTTAAAATGTGTTTCAAGCTGAAGACGAAATTAAGGATCTGTTTAAACATAGTAAATGATAACAGTTGGTTTCTTACGGTGATGGAATAATTAAATTTTTGGAGAGCATTTTTCCGATCTTTTATCTTTAAAATTTGACTCTACTTTCATATATACGGTATTTATATTAAAAGTATTTCAAGGTATCACATACTTTGAATAAAGCTTCAAACAATTAACAATTAAAAATAACAGGGCAGCTAATCGGAAAAGCCGTTAACACACAGTTATTGATGAAGATTTAATTTTAACTTGACGAAGACGTTTTATAAATTTGATTTAAAGTTCTGTATATTCGATTGATTTACTAATTTACAATAAAAACGAATGCTTTGAGATAAAGTTTTAATTATCTGTAGCACTCGAATAAAAACCCATGGCTAGCTTAACAAAATGATATAAGTACATGCAAACGGAGCTGAATGAGTAAAATTTTATCAAGATATAAATTATGAGTGATGAATGCTAGTTTTCTTATTTTTATTTGTGGACATTTTTGCAATATTTAAAAATAATGAAAGAAAAAATTCAAACAAATCAGGGTCAGAAATAAATACCTCAGAATGTGTGCAAACATACCGACTACAGATTACTGATGTAAGCTTAAACGGTTGTTCATCTTGTTTTTGAGGAAACAGTGCTTAATCGTTATACAGAATAAGAGGTAGATGGGACATAATGTGTCCAGCGCAGTGGAGACTTTTTTTCAAGTTAGGAAAATAAAATGGTTTGTTTGTATTTTTACGCCTAATACGCCTCCTGCTATCTATTAAACCAGCGACTGTTAAAAAGCTTAATGTCTTTATCTTGTGGAAACATTTTTAGCAACGCCTTTTGTAAAATGCCTCATCAATCGTGTAAAAATGAAGTATCTTTTTTGTACATGATGTATTTTAATTTTGTATATTATTGGCATTTTCTATGTAAATAGTATGGATTAATAATATTCAAATGTGTTTTAAACTATATTATTCTTGCTTAATTTTCATCTTTCACATTAAAAAAATGAAGCTTTGTCCAAATATAAAGTATTCAAACTGCATGTTGCAAAACCTGTACAAAATCAGAATAGTCCATATGTTGGTTTTATATCATTTTATTTTTTTTTATTCTTTTTTCAACACAAGATCGTCGCAAGCATTTGAGAAATGTCCGAACAAAGTAACAGTGTGTACCCAAGTACCTCACTATTTGAAAAATTATTAAATTCTCTGTTGAGTAACACGTCACTAGATACGATATATACTAGTCAAAAAAAGAAACGTTACGTCCCTATGTATTTTCAATAGACTTTCAACTTTCAATGACTGTA
>JARWCS010294272.1:0-21250 GCA_034783895.1 Geukensia demissa
AAAAGTGCTAGGGTCGGCACAAAAAACTAGGGTCGGTCGGCTGACGGGAACCATACATATTATTTTATTTGGCCTTAGTTAAATCTTGTAACATCAAAAAATGGCGGGAGAACATCACACCAGCGTCTGCACTTCTTTCACTTTATTCTTTCTGGTTATATTTTGAATATTAATTCATGTTTTTTTTCTATTATTCAATTTGCCTTTGTATTGTCAATAATTTGTTTTTTTGTAATTGGAGATTATTTCAGCCTCAACAGGTTCCCTGTATCATCTGTAGTAATACCGCTAGACACGGGAGAACCAGTTATCCGCCATCTTATTGACTATTGCAAAGGGCCAACACCTTTTCTTTCTGTTCACATTTCTACCATTAACGCTCATTCGGGAGCATATTACTTCAGAATTATTTTAATGTTGATTGAAATAATAACTACACGTATAAATCTTTTTTAGCTTGACGGCTCCTCTGTCATGACACTTTTAGGTCTTTGGTTTTGTTTACTTCGCAATTTTGATTAACGTTGTGATTAAAAATAAAGGCTTACATGTATTACTGGAAGATAATTAAACCTGTGAACAAAAAGTTTTTTTTAATTGATTAAACCACTAATTAACGAAAGGAAAATTGTTTTCGGAACAGTTTCTTCTAATTATAATTATTTAGGATGAAGCCCTCATATATTGTACCAATAGAACATACGCGAAAGCCAAAACCATTTCACTGGAAATTTACAACTGCACACGCTATACCGGAAATCGTCATGTACTGGTGTACTTGACGAAGCTGTCAACAGGGATATAGTTTAGACAAACTGTTAGACGGAGAGAGAAAATCATTGAATCTTACCTTCTATATCCCAACTAACAAAATGTTAATTATGTTAAGCGTCCTTTCATTAAAATGACGTAATTCCAAATATTTTGTTGACAAAAGATGACGTCATGATAAGTGTGTACTATATATGTAAATGTCAAATTGATAATGGTGGCGCCTAAGGAAAATATATGTGACGTCTTAGCATTTTTTGTTACAGTTATCCAGTGTATTGACTTCGTCCACTTTACAGGTTACACCTGGTTCATATTACATTGTAGTTTACCTTTAACCCCTACATGTCCTATTCTTATAGATACATGCACATATTATAATATTGATTTTTTCCCCTAAGGCCAAAAAAAAAGTATGTGAGTTTACTGTCACCCGACCGTCCCTACTTTTTTGCCCCTACCCTAAAGTTTTTTTGACTATTTTTCATTAAGCACTGTTAAAGTAAAGATATCTCTCCCATTAACTCTTAAGTAAAAAAATAAATAAAATAAAAAAAAAATCCCTACCTACCGACCCTAATTTTTTTCAGCTGGTGACAGTAAACACACATATTTTTTTGTTTGGCCTAAGTATTTATGTTTCGTAAAATATACAATCCAAAGAAACAAAACAAAAAACAAAGTAAGAAAGTATGTTTGTATAAAAAAAATTGCAGGCGTATGGACTCAATGCAAACATGTTAATAGGGTGAACGGACCCGGTTCAATTCTGATTGTTTGTACACTGTTGTATTTGTATAAACTTATTTTCAATTACCATGTTCTGATTGCATTTCAAAAAGTGATCTGCAATCGTCCTTTCAAGGATTTTGTTGTTCTTCCCTTTGCAATTAGTCATTTGACATGGACAGTAGTACGTAGCCTTTTTTGCATGTTTACTGAGCATTGTGATCTTCAATCTTCATATGTCAACCTGAAAGTTGTACCAATGCTACCGCAAGCGATCGTTTTTTGTGCGACCATGATCATAATATATTTTATATGACCATTTGCAAAACATATTACTTAAAGCGTTTGTATGACGTATGATTACTCACAGGTCGACATAAAATTTGTAATCATACCCTGACATTACTACGAACTTGAAATTGTAGTAAATGTTATAATATATGAGACCAATATATACCAACTCTCTTGTGATATTATTTACTTGACTCTTTTTTGAGGAAAATTTCACATTTTATAAAACAAATGTCAAACAAATATCATTAATCATTGGACCGGTTTTAGCCACACCACTTACTGGTACCATGCTCGCGATCGGGAACAGTTTTTTTGAAATAGGCGGGATAAGCCTCCTCTCCATCATCTGATCATGTCTTCAACTGAAAAATGCAGTTCGTGCACATGTGGGCACAGTATTGATCCAAGTCACAAATTTTGTGGATTTTGTGGAAAATCTAGAAATATGTGCACGACAGTCCGTTGTTTGACATGCGATACGGAATATTTGGAAAATTTCAAGTTTTGTGTTGAATGTGGTGAGGAAAACCCTACATGTAGTTCGACAAAGGCAGTCGTTAACACCATGGTGACTAGTGTAATTAGTAATGATCATGATATACTAGCAGCAGATTCAGAGAATCTGGCCAATTCGAGTGATGAGCAAATGTCAAAGCAATCGGGCGATACAGGTAATCTCATAAATTCACAGGAATCTGAAATTTTACAATCAACCAATCAATCAATCAAATTATTTTATTGCCAATCAAGGGCGCCCAACTGGGCTGTTCAATCATTCAATTACAATAAAACAGCAAAACAATTACATGGTATTAATTAATTGGTATCAATAACATCAGTCCAGGAAAAGTACAAATTTGTATACGTAACATGTACGAGGGTGGTACAGGGTTATTTTCGTTCAACGTATTGGTGATTTTTTTATTTCTCGATCTACATGCTATGACTTTTTTATTTTACGTTCAGCGTGCATGGATTTTATCTCGTGCATCGTGCTGAGGGGATTTTTATTATTCGTGCTACATGCACAAAGACGTTTATTTCTCGTGCATGGTCAATTATCCGGTGACAGAGTAAATTTGAAATGGTTTTGAAAATGATAAATAATCTTGTTCCTTGTGTCAAATTTTCATCGGCAACCAGCCAACTACCTTTTCTAATTAAGGAAGATTAATTTCAAACACTTTATCATTGCAACATAAAGCACGATTATTTCTCGTACAGCGTGGTGACTCAAAATTATTTATCGTGCAACGTGTAAGCGTAAAATTATTAAACGTTCTACGTGCACTAGACCCCCCTGTACCACCCCATGTACATTTATATCCGGCTAAGAATATGGCACAGATGATTTTAAAATGCTGAATTCAAGAGAAATGTCTCTGGAATAGAAATATCTAAAAATGTTTTTGATGGAAATGGGGCATTACCAACTTTTATGGAAAATATTATGAAATGGTACAAAAATTTACGACAAATAGTTGGGTAGAAAGTCGTTTTTGTCAATGGTCAAGTGACATTTAACGGTGCATCTACATGTTGGAGAGAAAAATTAATAAAATCCCCAACTTCACCTTGTTTAGGCCAATAAAAAAAATATGTGTATTTATGGTTTCCCGACCGACCCTAACCGTTTTATTGGCAATTTTTTCAAATTTCGAAATTTCCCGCCTTTTCCGTCAGCGGTTCCAGTATTTATACATTACTAAACAACAATGGTAGCTCCACATTGTCAGAGAACGTAGATGAGTGGTAAAAACGAAGGTGATTTCGAGTGTGTACAACATTGCAAATAGCTAATGATTCTCTTTGGTGAATCCTTGATACAACAGGGTAATATATTTTGGTGTAAGAGTTACATGTATGTGGTACAAAATGTATTGCTAGTTTGTGTTAGAATAGGTGACATTTTTCTTTTGAAATCACGAACAAATTTTCAAAAACAGTTTACATAATTTTATTTTTGTATTTCTTCCTCTCGTTTTTTTCTCTTTTTTAGCTCACCTGGCCAAAGTCCATGTGAGCTTTTGTCATCACTTGGCGTCCGTCATCTGTCCGTCCGTCCGATTAACTTTTCATATTTTAATCTTCTCCTCTGAAAACACTGGGCCAAATGAAACCAAACATGGTAGGAAGCATCTATGTAAGGTCCTTTATAAAATTTCCTCAATTTGTCGTGATCCGTCAACAAACATGGCCGCCATGGCTGATTCTTGTTTCTGGTTGGCTGATATAGAAAAAAATCTTTTCCTCTGAAACCGCTCGGTCAAATGAACTGATATTCAAAAGGAAGCATCTATGAGAGGTCCTTATAAAGTTTCCTCATTTCATCTTGATACGCCAACAAAATCTTCTCTGAAACTCCTAGGCTAAATGGAGTGATATTTTACACTAAGCATTTATGACAGGGCCTTTATGAAATTTCCTTCTTTTGTCCTGATCCTTCAACAAACATGGCCCCAATGGGCGATTCTTGTTTCTCAATGTACATGTATCACAACTAAAGGCAATTTATAATTGTTCAAAAATTCTAGGTGAGCGATACAGGCTCAGTTCTCTAAGCATCTAGTTTTTTCTCCCTCTCCTGTTTCCTCTTAAAATTTAACTTGCAACATCTAAAACTCACAAAAAGTAACAAAACTTGCAAAGTCAATATTAAATCAAAACATAATGGCATAAAATAACATATCTTTTCTTGGATAATTCGCCGACAAAACCCATAATTGAATCGAAATAATAGACATTACCACGTGTAAATAAAGATATTACAACCAATTACAAGAAGTGAATGTGTAGAAAAGAAAACATTCACATAAATTATATACCTTCACACAATCAGAGTAGGAAAATAATAGATGTTGATGGCTACCTATTCTTTGCCAATGGTAATACATTGTGTATGTAGAAATATAGAAATCAGTCTGTCAGAAATTGGTTTTTTTATCCTACTGTATTTTTCAGTTGTTTGCAGATACAGCATATCATCTATGCTGGCAATTCGTACCCATGTTAAAAATGAGGGTTCACCAAAAGCCACGCCTGCGCAAAGATATTTCTCTGTAAGTTCAAATTAAGCATGCATGTACATGTACAGTACAAACACTTACAAGCATATATTTTTTTTTGGTGCTGAAAAGGAAACAGTTGTTCCTCTTTTTCTGTAATTTCTCCATTTTTTGTGGACAAAACTAATTCAGAATTAATTCAAAATTTGAAAAGTACTGGCCGCAAGGTTGGGTGGAAAATACCACCCCCGGTATTTACCAGTGGTATTTAACGGTATTTACCGGTATGGAAAATACTCCTCAAAATGCCAAAAATGGCAAATACTGGAAAATACAAAATTCCAGAATCCAAATCGATGGATTTTAAAAATCTATGTCACATTTACTTTTAAATATTCTAAAGATCACATCACTACTTTGATATTCACCATGAAACCTAACGATCCTGTTTGGGATTTTTTCACCATTACTGAAGAAGACCAAAAAAAAAAAAAAAAAACAAGTGCCAAATGCAAAGACTGCAATACTGTAATTACTGCAAAAGCATCTAGACTCCATGCCCACAGAGAGAAAGTTCTGTCTTGGCCAACATTGTATCACTTGTCATGGCATTTATCAATCTAAATTCCAGTTGAATTGTATTTGCCGGTAAATTCCAGTATTTGTCGGCATTTACCGGTATTTACCACTGGCATGGAAAATACTAGTATTTGCCGGCATTTTGCCAACCTTGACTGGCCGATCATTTTTTCAAAATATATTTATATTAGTTTTTACCTTTGTTAATGCTCAAATATATGCTCAGAATCCAATATGTATCATATTAATATACTTGAAATTTGAAAATTGTCAAGTTCTTACATGTATTTAATTTGCTTTAGGATATAATGAGGCAAGCATGCCAGGTTGCAAAAATATGGCAAAAAGCACCTCTGTTAAAAGATATCTCTGACAAAATGTGGGAAAAGTTTTGGACTCAGGTATGTAATTTCTTAAAGAACATCTTTGATGACCATCTTGTTTTTCATCATGATATCTGACAATGCAGTATTAAATCTAAAGATATACTGGGTTTGAATGTACATGTAGAGTTTGTTATAAGTCGTACGTATGTAGGAATCCATGCTTATTGAAGGCCTTGAAGACCTCTGGATTCTTAATTGTCTTCTATTATGGTCTCTCTGACATCTACACCTTTTACATGTATATGACCACTTGATGTGGGTCTCATTAGGGTCTAAGCAGGACACAGGATTTGCCAATTTTGGTAAGCATGACACAGGAATTAAAAAATTCACGTGAAAACGGGAAAAAAGTGGTAATAAATCCACGATTTTACTGAATAAGGGGTGGGGATATCAGGCAATTCCTAGATATGATAAGCGTGACATCATACATTTATTCCACATCGTCTGTATATATAAATATTGGTCACATTTCTTATAATTATCCAGTTTTAAAATTAACAGATACATGTATACATACCTCGTAAAAAAGAAACTAAAAGAAATGAAAATAAGGAAATTGTATAAATGAAGCAAAATAAAAACATTTATAAATGTTAATCAAAGGATAATGAACAAATCAGGGTAGGAAACTTGCTGAAAATATCTACCAGACCATCGGGCTGGCTGCATCAAAAAGGTACCAATTTAAAAGAATAAAAATCCAACCATCTTCTCAATTGGACCTAAACTTTGGTGAAATGGTCTTTAGATGATCCTTTCTTCAGAATATCTGATGAACCTGTCCCAAAACCGAAAAAAAAAGCTATATTTCATTTTTTTATTAGTACCTGTATTACAGGTGTGCAATGCAGGCTCCTGGGAGCCTCTGGTTAAAATCCTAATCAGATTCTGATGATTGTTTTCTTGGTTTTCCTGAATATACGGAGAAAGAAACTGTAAGTCATTAACTGATACAACATGTATGGTCTTTCCATAAATCAATATAAAATGGGGACCTTTAGTGCTGCTCTATTTTTGTCTGGAAAATTAATATACATGCATGTACCAATCAAAAACAGTGTTCTGATTTACAATATAAAGGAAAAAGGGAAGGCTAACCATTTCCTTTACAATATATAGGAAAACAGGAAGGTAAACCATTCTCCTCTACTGCTCAACAGAAATGAAGTTTAAAAGATTCTTAATCATTTGTTTCAGTGTTGCATAGTGAATTCTTCTTTGTTTGCCTCACTATACAAAGTGAGCAGGCAACACATCTTCCGGGGAAGATTCAATACTAAGTTTATGTTGTTAAATTAACATAAAATACTTTGTGTTTACCATTTAAGGAATCCTTATAACACTCAGCTGTAAGTATGTATACACACGTTACTTAATTCTTAAAGTTTAGTTTGCTTATACCTGGCATTATAACTTCCTTCACAGCTTTCTACATGCATTTGCTTGCCTATATAAATGTTAATCCAGTCCAAGATGTTACTTGTACAAGTTATAAGGAAAATAATCTTGCATCATGATCAGTTAAAATATTTTTTGTTTGCCTTTTAACAACTGTCCAAGTGAATTGTTCTGTCTTAAAATCTTTTATTTTCGGTTATATAATTACTGGCAGGTCTTTTTTAAAACAATTGGAAATCTTATATTTGTATTTACTCACTGAAATTTTTAAATCTCCCAAACAAAGTTTGAGAAGACTTAGCTTGGAGTGTTTGTTCCATTTCTTCTTCTTTTTTATTAATCTTTCTGCCACTTTTCTCCAAACTTATAATTTATAAGATATAATTTTATTAGGGATAAATGATATCATTTTGCTAAAACTCAGGATCTACCAAATATTACAAGGTTCGGGAAGAGTGGAAATCGGCCCTAAATTTCAAATATTGTGGATGTTAAAACAATTGCTGTGAAAATAATTCAAAATACAATGTAGTTATATTTTAATTCAAAAGAATTTTCAACAATAACATTTTATTTGAACATACGCTATGGCTGACAAAAAAGGTAATTTTGAGCGTTTTAATCAAAATTGACAAAAATGGAATTTTTGCCTCATTTTGACATGTAAATCCTTCTAGATGACATTGGCCGCAACCTATCATCCAAAAAGTTTTGATAAAGAAAAGTGCAATGGGCTGATATGAATACGATATCATCGAAAAACATTGGATTGTAGGTTGTGGCCACAGTTGTTTCGTCCAAAAACCACCCAAAAATAGTCTTTAAAAAAAGGAAGAAATTTCTATTATTTTCTTATTTTTCCTGAGTTTATGACATCACTGTGACGTAATCAATAAGGAGCATAAGAAAATTCATCTGGTTTTAAGACCTTTAGGGTCTTTCGAATATTTTCATATCAAAGTATAAACAAAGAATTTTGAAAATATCCTTAAAATACAGGGCCGATTTAGCCTTTCGTTAACCTAGTCCTTTGTAGTTTATCAGCTGTAGTTGCAATTCACTTAGATAGTGCAATGTTATATTACCTTGTTTAAAAAAATAGGGTCGGAAAGGGCGAACATACAATATTTTAATGTTGGTCTTGCTCTATCATAAAGTTACATTGCTGCTTTTATTGAGAAAATATAAAATCTTATATACATGTAAAAAAAAATTGAGCATTTTACATTTTCCTTCTTAGGCCAAACAAAATAATACATCTGTATAAAGTCAGTTGATTACCTTTAAATATTTTATTTTATTAAAAATCTTAAATTACAACAGAAATAAGTGTTTTTATTTTTCGTTACTTAAGTCAAACCTCTGACTTTAAACCATTGTAACATCCACCAAAGAAAATTTCCAAAATTTTTGGAATAGCTTTTAGTTTCTTCACTAAACTTGGACTGGCCAATTAGAAATAAAAACAACACTGAACATTTTTAAAAGTTTTGAAAAATAATTAAAAATGAGAGATGTTGAAATCACCATTTCAAACATACCTGACTACAGAGCCTTGGAAATTCAAATCTCACTTTGTAATAGTTGATTTATATATATGGCAAGCAAACTGCAGACACTGTCTTTCCTTATCCAATATTCTTTCTTGGTATATGGTGAAATTACCTGGTAAGGGGCCAAACATAATATATGTTTGTTTGCTGTTCCCCTACTCATGATAATAAAATGTTGGTCGGTAGGTAGGGATAAAATTTTAATAAGGGGTAGAATAGTATTGAATCAACAAAAAATGAAATAAAATAAAATTTTGTTTCAGAAAGTAAATAAAATTTTTTGGGTAGGGGGAATTCTGATGGGTAGGTAGGTGAACAGCAAGCAAGCAATATTTTAATTTAGGCCGGGGTCGTTTATATTTTATAGCAACATTTTTGTGTACTACTCTCTCTTTTTTAAACCTTTGTCAGCTTCTGTAAATAGGAGTGACTTGATATTTGGTCTGAAGCTTGATCTAGATGAGTTGTATTGTATCTCTTCTTTTCGGATTGATTGGACGTTTACTTCCTGTTTGCCGATACTTTACCATTTTTTGACTATTTGAAATTTTTCGTCGCAATTTTCTCAGCTTTTATAATAAGGAGTGACTTGATTTTCGATCTGAAGCTTGATCTTGATGAAATGTGTCTCCCCTTTTTAGGCCTATCGGACCTTTACTTCCTGTTTGCCGAGCGTTATGCTGGCACATTTAGTATCCGATTCTCAAATTTGAAACGAGTGGGGGTATTCTTAGCACGACTCCGCGTGCAACACCAAGTTTTCATTACCATATCAATAAATTCTTTTGATATGGCAATTTAAATTACCATACTTTTAACTATATATAACTAACTTGGTTCAGGGAGATAATCAACTAACGTTTCTCATTATTAATTAAAAAAATATATAAATTGTTCAAGCCATGGATGATGGTTGTAAATAAATAATATCATTACTGTTTACAAGAAAAACAATGGTCATATTTTGTTTTAGATCAACCAAGCCAGGTCTTTGAAAAAACTAGTAAAACTGTTCTCTGATTTATGTTGGGCCAAAAAATACATGTGTTTAACTGTAACATGATGGTAAAAAAATAGGGTCAGTAGGTCAGATTTTGCTTTTCTTTCAAGTGCAATTATGCTTCTTATTGTAGTTACATGTGAGTGTTTTAAAAAGCATATATTATCATAAATAGCAAATGGTATATTAGTGTTCCTCATCTTTTCAGTTGTTCTTTTCCTGTCCCAGCCTAGCTCCCTGTCGGGATACAGTGAGACAAAGACTTAAAGAAAAAGTAGAGAACAGAAGGAGATATCTGAAGACAATGCAGAGTGTACAGGTATTTGAGCAAAGGCTACATCCTGGGGCTATTGAGTATCATTGGCGTTCTTGTGCAAGTTGATTTTTTATATTTTACCAAGGTAAAAAATATGAATTTAAAGGCCATGCCCATGTGTAAATTATAGATTAATACATGTCGTTTTCCATATCGGCATTGTTATCATCCAGAGACCCTGATATCAGGCCTGAGGGCTTTAGCTCGAGGGACTGATAAGGGTCGAGGGATTATTACATTGTCTATATTTAAAACAACATGTCTTAATCTTTTTATCACATCTTTAGTGATTGAAGCCATTAATATAATAATATTTATAAATCTAACTTAAAAGGAATCAACCCAAATTGTTTGTAAAACATAATAGATCAAACTGGTTTTTTTTCAAATCTAAATTGTCTCAATTCAAGAAGCCTGATAACACGACGTCATGACAACGTCTTTCACGAGAGGCTTGATAACATGTTATAAGGCCTCCGCGAGAGGCCTGATAACACGACGTCATGACAACGTCTTTCACGAGAGGCTTGATAACATGTTATAAGGCTTCCGCGAGAGGCCTGATAACACGACGTCATGACAACGTCGTTCACGAGAGGCTTGATAACATGTTATCAGTCCCGGGGCATGATAACAGCTGGGTACTTCCGGTGATATTAGATGTGCTAAATTTACTTTATCATATACTTAGTATAAATAAATGCAAAATTTTACGGTTTGATAATACGCGATCCAAAGTGAAAAAACGTCATATTAAAGAGAATTGCATAAGCGGGCTGATATCAAAGGTTTATTAACTGCTTCCGGTTTTATCACACGCCTCTTCATGACGATATCACACCCTTCTTCGTTGAACGTTGGCACTTTCCGGTATTTCAGCTATGACGACGTAAATATGTATCAATGTCTGTAGCTAAAAATATTTTGCGTCACCTGTTCATATCTATCTGAATTCAACCTTCAATTGCATACAAGTAGGAAAAAAACATTATTAAAAAAGGAAAATATTTTAGTGCTGCAATGTGTTTTAATACAAGTTGAGCTGGCGGTTAATCAGCGGAGAAGTAAAAAAGAAACGATGGAGGTAAAAATAAATATATTGCAGATCATTGTACACTTTACCTCTTAGAAATTGAAAATATTTGTTTTTATCAAACGCAATTAAAAATGTAAAAAATCACATCCTTTGTTGAAGCATATGATAAATACATTAAAACATGTCATTTTTCATATCCCATGTTTATCAGCCCTCGGGTATTATCATCCCTCGAGCCTGACGGCTCTCGGGCTTATAATAGACCCTTGGGCTGATAAAGCATGGGATATGAAAAATGCCATGTTATAATCTATATTTATCATCAATAAAGATGTGATAATGAGTACAACATCATCACATGAGAGATCATTTCAATTCTAATAATATTCTGTTGTTTTTGTTTTGTTAAGACAGACTCTATGCCATGATTCTAGTGTTGCCATTATTCCTTGAAAAATTTTCCCCATTTGAACTACAAATTTGACAGAACTTACTTTTATGTCAGATTTCTTTCATAATTCAAATTGTACATGTACAGTAGTAGGCTTTATCTAAAGAGTTTTATATATAACGAGCGTTCAAAAACTGTATTTTTACATTGTGAGGTCATAAAATCTCTTGTGGGCTATTTTCATATTTCACAAGTGTCAAGCTTGTTGTTATCAGTATAACATAGTTTGATGATAAAAGGTCGTCATTTCATAAAAATGGTATAGCCTGTAGAAGAAAGGATTTTTGAAGCAATAATTGATACACCTTGGAGTATAATTTAACATTAATAGTAAGTGTTTTTTCAAACTAAAGTTCTTTTTTACACCACGTGTAGTAACATGTATCTCACATGTGTCAGGTCATTTATTTGTAAACTGGAATGTATCAGATATACATTATGTTAGCTCGTTATTAAGACTATTTTAATAATATTTTAATAATTATTTATAATATATATATATATATATATATATATATATATATAACTTAAATTTCATTTTACAACAGCACAAGAAGCAACAGCAAGATCAGCAAAAAAGTCCAACAAGATCTAGTTCCAATGAAATTGAAAAAATGTGGCACACAAAATTAGAGAGAATCTGTAATTAATGCTTCCAAATCGGTATAGTATATCATGTGTAGAGTGTTTGGCATGTTGTACATTGTTTTGTGATATATTATAACTGTTTAATTAGAAATTTAACAATATTAACAATCATACAAATTTTCCAAATGTTGAAATTTTATGAATTACATATATACCTATGGCTACTGGAATTAACAATTTTTTGGTAACAATATATTAAAAAAATACTTTGGCATGGGAAGGGAAGCCAGTTCTGGATTTCATTTAAGTCAGTACAAATTCTCCGTTCTTTAAAGCGTGAACATGAGGTATAGGCGCTTTATTGGACATACCCTTGACAGGGTATTCCCCTTTTAGAATGCAAAGGTTTCTCAGACGCTTCACCTCAGTTCTCAGGTAGTTCGAAAGAAACTCAAGTAGTCTGATGATCATGTGAATTTTAGATTGTGAAAACAAACAAAGAGGAGCTTAAACATAAATTAAGTGGTCCATCGGTCACACCAGTTGGGAAAAAATTTAGGTCGTCCATCAACAACTTCATGATAGGTTGACCGGGAGTTTCAAACACTGATTTAGTCCATTTATTACCCAATTACTGATCAACTGGCCCCAAAGATATTTTACATACCTCTTGCCAGTGCTTTAGTCAACCCCTGTAGGATTGCTTCAATGCACTTATAACTTTAAATTAACAATTTGACAATTCATAGTCTTGTTTACATTTATATACAAATTCTACTTGATGCTATTACTCATAGTATATGCATGCATATCAAACAAATTAATTACATTTGTTTGTAGACTGAGAAGAGACATACAGATAATGTGAAAGTAGCACCAAAACTGCTGCCAGTGCTAGCCTCAAGAGAATTTTCAAAACCTGATTGTGATCACGATGCATTTTTGGAAGGGTATGACATCAAATTTTCAATTAGCTTTATTAATTAAGAAAGAATGTCAAATAAAATTGCAGCTGTTTTAATGAAATATCTATTATAGATAGATAAAAAAACAGTTTAAAATTTTCTTGAGTTTACGGTTGAAGACCATTTCATCAGTTGAGTTTGGTACTCAAGTAACAATGACAATGTACATAAAGTTACAATGCAGCATTGACACTTTACAGTAAGGCAACAACTAAATAAAACAGTGTCTGGAGTTGAACAATACTAGTAGGGATAAAGTACCGTCACCTAAAAATCGTGATGTATAGATATATACATGTACCACAAATGTATCATGAGGCTAAATAAAATAATATGTATGGTTCCCGTCAGCCGACCGACCCTAGTTTTTAGCGCCGACCCTTTAAACTTTTTTCCCTCAAGTAAAAAAAATATATTAAATAACCGACCGACCCTAAATTTCCGGTATTTCCAGAATATTTTTTTTTTCAAAACATTCCAGACCAGAACTAACAATTGCCAACAGTATACATTCTGGCACAATCCAAACATAACTTTGTTTGCAGCTGCTTCGAACCTAGCTTCAGAAATGAAAAATTCTTCATGCCTATATATGCTACAACACACTATGTTTGTTTAGTATCTGTAAGTTTCAAATAAAGGACGGTTAAGTGTAGAAAAAAAATATTAAAAAAAATAATAAAAAAAAAATCTACCGACCCCATTTTTTCAAAGAGATGACGGGAACCATACATATTTTATTTGGCCTGACATATCCATACACACCGACTTATGATTTCTTAACTTGATGAAGTGCATTTGTCTAAATCTTTTAAACATTTTGATGTGATAAAGTAGTTAAATATTTTTGGATATAGTTAAGAAGAGTATCTGAATTCTAGATCTGTTGATACCAGGATTGTTCAATTCTGATAGAGGATATTTGTTCCAAAATCGTCTCCAGAATTATCCAGAATTGCAGATTCTGGGAAAGTCTGAAATTCCAGAATTTATGAAAGGAAGCAATCTCTTCCAGTACAGTATTTACTAGAATTCCTGATTCTGGAAAATCTCGGACAATTCTAGAAATCCAGTATTGTCAATCAATCGTTATTTTTTTAAACGTTCTGGCACATTCACAATTGCAGATTCTGGGAAATTCTGGAAGATTCTGGTCATCCACAATTGCAGATTTTAGAAAATTCCGGTACACTAGAATCTATGATTCTGCTCTTCCATAATTGCAGATTCTTGAAATTTCTAGGATTCTAGAATTTTTTGTAACCAATGTATAAAAGCGTCAATTCTTCGAGACTCTTATTGAATTTACAAAGCAAAATCACTTTGTCATATTTTCTTAATAACAGAAATTTCTGCTGTTGTATCATTTCCGTATTTGATTTACCTAAATTTATTTATATATTTGAAAGAATGCATTAAGTGTCATGCTGTAGCAGTACGTGCTTCTTAAGATGCAAGCTATAAAACAAAACTCAAATTTAAGCAATTTGATTCTTCAGTATTTCAAATTATAATTTTTCCGACATCTGAACTATATTTTCATTATAGTAAACATTCAAATCAACAATTAAGTTTAAAATTTACTTAATTCACTATTCTGGATTTTTTCAGAATGCCATCTTAAAGATCCTGTGTTTTTCCAGAATTGTCGTCTTAAAGATTCTGTTTTTTCAACAATTGCCCCTTCACAATTATAGAATATTCAGAATTATATATTTAGCGATGCTGGGATTTCCATAATTATTGATTACACTTTTCTGGATTTCTAGAATTGCAGAATTAAAAATGCTGGAAATTCTAGAATTATTATTTTACAAATCAGTTATATCCAGAATACCACTTTGCAATTCTGGACTTCCTAGAATTTTATTTTTATGCCCCCGCCTATAGGCGTCGGGGGCATTAAGTTTTACCTTCGTCCGTACGTCCGTCCGTACGTCCACATATATTTTCGTCAGCTAAAACTCAGAAATGACTTATGGGAATGATTTGAAATTTGATAGATAACTTCAGCATCATGAGTTGTATCGTGTGTGCGACTTTCATGGATGTCGCCTATCAACTTCCTGTTTACCGGACTTAAACTTAGTTCTTGTATATATGAAAAATTTTCGTTAACTAAAACTCATAAACCGCTTATGGGAATTATTTGAAATTTGGTATATAGCTTCAGCACCATGAGTTGTATCGTGTGTGCGACTTTCATGGATGTTGCATGCCAACTTCCTGTTTATTGAACTTAACCTTTTGCGGGGGCATCCGTGTCCCATGGACACATTCTCTTCTAAGTTTTATATTCTGGTTTTATCACAGAATTGTGATTTTTGAAATTCTAGCATTTCCAGAATCTTTAGACAAAATACTGGTTTAAGAAATTGTTCCATTACTGTATTTTGGAATATCCAGAATTTTTATTTAGCAATTCTCGAATTTCTAGAATCTTTTTTCCTACAATCATGATAATACTGGAAAATCCAGAATTTTATACAAAAAATAAAATCCTGGCTATAATTCTTGTACCAGAATATCATATATAACATAATTGTACTATTAATAATGACACAATTAGGAAGTCATGACAATGCAAAATGTAATCAGTTGAAGAAAGTGTTCTAAAAATGCTTTTATTTCCTATTTAGAGACCAAGTTTTCATACTGCACCAGGGAGTAACTTTAGGAACTGGAATTGTTGTGAAAAGCCAAGACAAGGAAAATGACCCTGAAGGTATGAATTTATGTCAGAAAAATCTGTTATTATAATATATAAAAAAAGCTGTCTTTCAATAAACAAGACAGTTTTAATGGCCTTCGAACAAAATGGCTTCTAGACTAAAAATAGAAAAAAGGGAGAATGAATTTTTTAAATCTTCTGAAAGTATTAAGTCAAACTTGCCTTGAATAGTCTTTCCATGTTCTTCCTAAAACTGTGTCCGATAACCAAGACCTCTAAACAAAATGGCCGGCAGCCAAAAAATAATGAAAAAGTGCATTTGGGTGATTTTATTATGCTTTTCTGAGCCAAGCTTTACTTAAATTATCCTTGGGTGGTCTCTTTCCAACATTTCGTCTGGCGTTTGGGAACTCCATGAACTCCATCCAAGAGGGACATCACAGCAAACCTACATTGTAGTTGAACATAGCAACCTAAGGTATATGGGAAAATTTTTTTTCATCTGGATCTCTTAACTTTGGTGGAATGGTTCCTTGATGGATTCCATTTGACTATCGTGTCCAATGTCTCCACCTGCCAACCAAGACTACCAACTCCGCCAAACATAGTTGCGCTTAGTCGGCCAAATTTATTTTATATAAGACCCTATAGGTAAATAATGAAAAATCTTCCTAGTCTTAAAAGTTCATGTACTATATTGGAACCAAAGTTAAATCAAATGGGTTTAGTGTAAATTTTGAATTGGCAACTTTGTGCCAGATGAGCAATACAGGATTTTTTAAATAGAATTAAATAAACAAATCACAATTTATTATACTTAATTGCAGGCTTATTTTGTGAAATAGTATTGCACAAAAAAAGAAGTAATCCACTTGATGAAAAGGAGATTTACTTACCTAAGCAAACAGAAACTGGTGCAACAAATTTCCAAGAAATCAAGGTATAAATCAATCACTTCAGAGGGACAATGTAGGAGCCAGACAATTTGAAGTTTATTATTTTCTGGCACCAATTGTAGATTTGATGGTTTAGAATTTAGTTTAAATCAGCAGAGCCAGTAAATGGATATTTGCAACCGTCAAATCAAAATTGTTGCATGCTAATCTTCAAATACAAGAGACTTACATTTAGTTCAGTTTTATTGTACAAATACAGTGTATAACTTCATATATTATTAATTTATATCTTTTGCCTAATTTGATTATTGATAAAAGAATCACATGATCAATTGTATTTCTAAAGGTTGACTGAAAACAGCAGATAGAAAAGTTGTATCGCATGGTACTAAAAATAGAAATGCATATTGCATGATACATGAA
This sequence comes from Geukensia demissa, assembly GCA_034783895.1. Classification (NCBI taxonomy): domain Eukaryota; kingdom Metazoa; phylum Mollusca; class Bivalvia; order Mytilida; family Mytilidae; genus Geukensia; species Geukensia demissa. The sequence goes on from JARWCS010294272.1 coordinate 17,065, forward strand.
AATAAAAGTATTAAATCCTGTAAATTAATAATATAACAATTGTAGCCTTTGGCTAAGGTTGATACGAGATTATATCGACCTCAGATTACATCCTCGGTCGATATACTTTTCTCAGGTCGATATAATATTGTATCGACCTCGTGCAAAGGCTATAATTGTATAAGATCAACTTAGTTTTAAAATGTTTTACAGTCATTTAAGGTTTCTTCTATCAAATGTTCATTTAATTTTTCAGGAGAAAGAAAAACTTTTATGGAAGAAAGGAAAATTGATGAGACTAGAAAAAGGTGGTTATTTATAGATTTATGCAGATTATGATTGTATGTATTGTATTTGAATCCCCAGTGAACCATCACTGGCGCATATAGATTAAATCGACACTTTCATGAGAATAAACTTGATATGAAATTTGCTGATACAACTTTGCACAGAAAATTATGAATTCAATATTTCAATGTCAATACTTCAAATTTGTTATACCCTGCCATGACCTATGAACATGTGAATGTGGTTGGCACATACAGTTTTATTCATGTCTTCTCTTCTAATAATTAAATGGACTCAATTGAAACTGTATTTTCATTTCAGTAAAAAACAGTCAAAAAGCCAGTAGCAACAGCAGCTCCTGAAGCAAAAACAGCAGGTATGAAATAAATAGATGTACATTTAATTTATAAAGAAAAGTACCTCTAAAAAGACAGTTAAAACATTCATAACTTTTTCAGTAAAACATTTTTGGCAATATTAATGTCTAATATTAAATTTGTTCTATCAAATATGAAGCACTCCTTATTAAAAAAAAAGTTGCCCACTCTAAATAAATGTGCATACTCAGGCAAGTCTGCAGTTTAAATTCTTGTCTTCTCTTTTCAGATTTAATGGATCTAATTTAACTTTTTTTAAATTTCAGTCAAAAAGCAGGTAAAAAGGCCTGCGGCATCAGACCCTAAACTGAAAAAAGGTATGAAAATAAATATTTTATTGGTGGGAAATAGTTTATCTTCATCACTTTTTTCTCATGGTTTGTGAATGATAATTGGTATGCCTTTGTATAAGTAAGGTATCTGACACGGAAATTAGTAACTCCTGACCACTCTATCATGATGCACAGTTAATGTGGAATTTTTGTTGAGTTACTCCAAGATCAGAATCATAGGAACACCTTATAGTATATCATTGAAATTTGGTATGCAGTTAATTTATAGTTTTATCTCATTTCGATGTACATTATTAACTCCTCAGTCAGATGACTTTTCTTTCTGTTGAATTTAATTAAATATGGAGCTCTTTTTATAAAAAAAAATGGTGCCAACTCTAGATCAGTGTGCATACTAGTCAATGCATATCAACAGGTGCAACATATCTCTGTGTCTTCTGTTTTCAAATTAATTGGAGCAATTTAATTTTTTTTTATTTTAGTAAAAAAACAGGTCACAGGATCCGGACCAGTAGCCCCAGCCCCTAAACCAAAAACAGGTATGAAAATATATAGATGTACATATATTTGCAGATATTGTGTTTTGGCAGCAGAAATGATATGCTTAAAGTGTATTGCTGATAATATTAAGACCAGTTCATATGTTGCATAATTATCAGTATTTTTAATCTGAATTATTTCTATTAAGACGCTTGAAAATTGAAATTAAAGTATGCATTTTTCTTACTTTCTAAAATATAAATGCAATTCCATTTAAGCATTACATGTTTAATATTGATTGTGATAGATAACGAACTTTCTATTTTGGAACATCTGTATGTAAAAATTTATCAGGTGTTTGCAGCACGCAAGAACTTGTGGCAATTTTGAAGTGCCTTATCTGTGTGCCCTATGTGTTTTACTGGAACAGCCCAGTATCAATAACAATTTCTTCATTTAAACAAATGTTAAAATACCTTTGAAATCTTTAGTTTTTGTGTTGACAGATAGTTTAGGTTGAATCTTTAATATATGATTTGAATATTTCAGCCAAATGCAAGCCCAGCTGGACATACATAGAAGTAGATGATGAAACTGATACAAATTCTGCAGCATTAAGTCCGATAAATTCTAAGAGGACTGTGAAAAAAAAGACTATTTGACGTTTGAATTTGTAAATTAATAATGATGTCTTCAAATACAGCATTTACCATATAGTTTGCCTGTGCAGTTGTTGATATTTCACCCAATGATCAACATCACCTCCAGTATTCATCTACAATAATTTTTGGTCATAGTTTAGCACGGGTCTAGATCTGTTGTCATAGTTTTAGTTGTTATGGTAATTCTGTGAACAAATTTGTTTTAGTGCAGTATTTTTTTGTTCCAGTTAAAGGATTAGTTAGGGCCCCACATCGAGGTATGGGTACCCTATAGTTTTCGTCCTGTCTGTTCGTCTGTCCACAATTTTCCCGTCAAAGATTTCTCAGCTTCTGCACAAGAGAATGATTTGATATTTGATATGACACTTTATATGAAGGATGATTTGTACCATGTAAGTGTTTTTAGATCTACATCTGCCAGACAGCTGAAACTTGGATTTTTGTTTTTGAACAATTTTTCTGTCAAATATTTCTCAGCTTCTAGATGCACACTATGAAATAATTTGATATTTGGTCAAGATGAAGCTTTATAAGGATGAGTTGTATGGTGTAAGTTAATTTTAGATCTGCTGGATAGTTACCACAGTATTCTTTTTTTCAGATTTCACCATTTCATCCAAAAATTCAGGACACTTTCACAAGGTTTTATCTGGTAACAACTTACGGGTTTTTCACGACCTTTTCACTAAATAATTCATGGTGTTATGTGTCAGTTTTCACGACATTTTCACAGCAAAAAAAAGGCTAGGTATTTTTCACGGGCTTTTTAGTCACGGGGTCTACAACAAGGGGGTTTTCACAACATTAAAAAGTCGCAATGACATGGTTATAAAATTTCACGACATTTTCACTGGGTTTTCAGGTGGTACGTATTAACGGGCTTTTCACAGGTAATTTTTCACGGTTACCCCATGAAATGTCTGTGAATATGTCGTGAAATATTACGTGAACGGCATCAGTCATTTCACGACATTTTCATTGGGTTTTCAGGTGGTACGTGTTAACGGGGTTTTCACAGTTAATTTTTCACGGTTACCCCATGAAATGTTCGTGAATATGTTGTGAAATTATCAGTGAATTTCATCAGTCATTTCACAACATTTTCACGATGTATTGTTCCAGTAGTGTAACTATTTGAATCATATAGAATTTTTCGTGTAAAAGTTCTTGTTAGGCAATGATGACGTCATAAACATGGCGTAAACAAGCAAAACGACAGAAATACGTCGAAAATCGCTACTTATTCAGTAGTTTTTGGCTTTGTTAACATAGAGTACAGCAGTGTTCAAACTTGATTTTTGTACATGTTGTGTATTTTTATCAGTTTCACAATATATCAAAATATTTTGTTTGAACACAGGTGTGCTCTTTACTATCAAAAGCAAAAACTCTTAAAAAATATACAAAAATGTTCTAAAATTGAACAAAATCGAGTTTTACCCATATTTCAATGACGTCATGTACTATTACACATAAGCAGAAACGTCTAAAATTCATGGATTTAAATAGGGCAAGTATTTTGCTGCAATATTTAGAGGAAATGTAATTCCTCTGTCCATTTTTGATTTTTTCAAATGTCTGGGGCCAAAAAAAGGTCTTATCGTACCTTGTCCTTTTTGTCAAAAAATTCTCAGCTCCCATTGCATGGATTGATATGAAATTTGGTGTGTAGCTTTATATAGATATGGTATATGTTCTAAGCAATTTGGTTGCTGTCTGATATAAACTTCCTGTTTCCCAGAACTTTGCTATTTTTACTATTAAGTGGTTGGGATTAGAAGTTATTTTAAATACAGATTAATTAGGATATTGTCTGCATGATCTTTGATGTTGAGATTATTCTGCAATTTGATGATGAAAACATGACAAAATTATTTAAGTATACACACTCTAACTTGATTAATTATAATAATATGCAGAGCGTGCACTGAAAATTGAAAATATATGACTGTAGCCATATACATGTATATAATATGGGTGAAACAATTAATCGCGATTTCGATGAATCACGATACTTTTGTTCAGGATACAATGTGATACATTTCACCGAGATTTCGATACGATACGATACAGTTATAAATAACCCTTTTATCCAGGAATTTTTGAA
>JARWCS010294273.1:0-13007 GCA_034783895.1 Geukensia demissa
TGAGTTGTGATACCTGTTACTCTTATGATTATTTTTATTTTGTATGGCCTCTTTTTGTTGAAATGCACGCGCGGAGTAAACAAGGATCTCACAGGGCGAGGCTTTAACAGATCGGCCAATACAAATGTCCCAAAAAATTATCTAATCATTAAATAGGCCAGTCAAATATGAGTAAATGCTTTCTCACTTATATACTTCAAATACTAGTTAATGCATGAAACGGTAGAAATACTTGAATCCTAAGAAAAAGTAATAAACACAATCATTTAAAAGATATTCAACTGGCTAAGTGTCTTTTATACACTGTGACGTCCACGGGTGATGATACAATATAACATTTAATCTATGTTTAAAAATAAGAATTTAACATTCTTACCGGACAATACATTAGCAATGCTCCAAGTAGAATCAATCTCAGCAATACAGGACTTGCAGCTTTCATTACCTAAATGAAAAATATTGATGAACATTTTTTGTGGAGAGTGTATTGTTTAAAGACTTAAACTTTAAATTAGATAAGCTGCAATACCAATACAACAGCACAGTAAAGGTTATATTTTGCCTTAAACAATTCGTTGCTATTTCTCATCAGTAATTCTGAAAATTCAAAAGTCACTAAGCAATATGCAACCTAGAAGAAAAAAAAAACAACCAACATTTTTTCCTTTTGCGCAGTATTAATCAAGCTTCAGTTAACGAACAAACTAATTTAATGCTACTAATCAGCAGAAAGTTAAATTCGGCATGTGTAACATGCAGTAAAATTAAACTGTTTATAGTTTTCAATGAGATCTTCAAAGTAGGACAGCACTAATACTTAGTAGCATGGATTATGGCTTAGTTTTTATCTCTAAGTCAACATCGCATTGACAATGTCATGTACTGGTTGCCAGTCGTTATTGCTGTAAAGAAGCCGGATAATAGCAAGGTTCAATCTAATTAGTTAGTTTTGCAATTAGTGAAATTGCCTCTACTAAGGTCAGAAGATTTATCTTTATTTTTAATTGTTATCTTTTTATTCCTTAATTGTATTACAGCAGTAACGGGGCAAATAAATTTATAACAACCATGTTTTGGAAATTTAACAATACGATAGCATACAAAATATAATTTTAATTTCATCTTTCACCAATAATTGGATATTCATTCGCCCGACAATAATAAATTTATGTCAATTTGTGTATTGAAAAGCTGTTTATGAAAAAAAAACATGAATTCGTGGTAAAATATTTTATTTTATTAAAATCTGAAAAAAATTGATTGAAAGGTAGAAGGTCATAAAATTCAATACCATCTGCGATATTTTGTACTCTACTGCATTTCGATAAATATCACACCGTCTGTTGTGAGAATTTCGTTGCTGAACTGATTGTTTTAGTAAAGAGCAAAATGTGTGTTTTGCAGATATATTATGCATATTACACAAAAATAAGACAAACTGCAAACAAACAAAGCAAAAACAAAAAAGAGGTCTGTGGACTCTATGAGTTTGTTGTTAATCGCGCGGCTCTGGTCGTGAAATTTAATTTATAGCAATTCACAATTGTGCCGTTACCAAACCTGTGATCCAATATAAATAAGATATAAATTTTATTTTTAAATGTTACTCTAAACTTATCTGGCCGATTGTTGTTATATTTGAATATCATCACTTTTCATTTTTGGGGCTTTTCCGCTTGTCATAGCGTGTGGATATGTGTCCATTATTGAAGGCCTTATGACAACCAGTAGATGTTTGTAATTTACACGTTTTGGATAGATGTCTCATGGATAATCATACCACATCTTCTTTTCTATAAAAATCACACTACAAAATTATATTACTATATTATTATTATTAAGTTTTACACAAAACTTAATGTCAAATCTTTATACGTCAATAGAGTACAAAAAAGCACAAAATGAAAATTTGTTGTAGTTATCCCTACTCTTACTGAAATCAAATTCTAGAAAAATAAATACAAATGACTTGCTGGCAGCAAATGTCTGATAACAGATTTTAAAAATGATGTACTAGATTAAAATAAGTTGAGTTCTTATCTTTCATGCCAATGCTTGGATTCAAAGTCAAAATGCTTTATACAGATAGGTAATATTTTCTTAAAAACATGTTATCTTTGTCACTAAATCTTTCTTAAACAGAATACAAAATTAATAAAATTCAACAAATATCTATAATGAATGCATTTATGTAATAAAAACATATATTTTGGCAAAAGAAATACGGTAAAAATGGTAAAAAATATACGATACAAATGGTAAAAGATCCCATTTTCAGATTACGAAAAAGAAAAAGGCTAAATTGTTCGTCCCTATCCATATCTTCATAATATTTTCACTTTGGACGATACGAATTAAATCAAACATAACATATCATAGGAAGGGAGCAGGTCGACACACAGGGAACAACACTTTTTGTTTACGTTTTATCTTTGAGTTTGTTTCAAATTTGTCTTGTCTCTTTGGACTATGCACTTTTGATCCCTCGCATAGGTATTCTACACTGGATTTACGTAGCATATTGAAAAAAAATTATAATTTGTAAATCCTCCATTATTTGAAAATTCAAGACGAAATCCAGAGTATTAGAGATTTTAACGCAAAAATTTTATTTCATTTAAACATTTTCTATCAGTTGACAATATTTTAAGACAAATTTTATACTTCTTTGATATCCATTACTCGTATTTATTTAGATGTTATTGAATTTCCAACGGTAACGGTACAATATTAATAACATTTGGAGGTGAACAACATTGAATCAAAGAATTCATTAGCTTATATAATGCCAAATATATCGAACCCAAACTAATTTACTTCTTTACGAAATTGAAAATAACTGACAAAATCTGAAATTTTCAAAATCCTAGTCATTTATCATTTTTGTATCAAAATAATAGAAATAAACAACATTAGGTGTAATGAAATTTAATAAAGTTCCATTAATAATTTAATCATAATGCATCAAAGCATCAATTTTCGTCTATCAACCGGGGTAGTGACCAGTTCGATCCCCAAGTGCGGATAGTGGAGCCATCTCGTTGGGGCTTCGATGATAATACGGAAAGCCTGATCGTGGACCATAGTGGGTGAAGTTTGTGGAGAATACCACGCTCCATGCAAGTAAAAGATCCCCTTTTCAGATTACGGAAAAAAGAAGGCTACATTGTTCGTCCCTATCCATACCTCCATAATATTTTCACTTTGGAAGATACGAATTTAATTAAAAAAAAACATATCATAGGATGGGAGATTTAAAATAGCGCCATTACTTTATTTCAATTTCATCTGTATATATTTCGAGAAATAATAAAAAATTAATTCATCGTATTAATATAACTATAGGAGATGTGGCATGATTGTCTATGAGACAGATAATGTCATTTATTATAAAAGCCAAAATAATTTTTTATACGTGTAACAAAGAATGGATGAATATTAAATCTTTGTGATGCATAAAACAGTGTAAAAACAAAGAATTGATTTTGTTGCCGTTTAGGATTCCACAGTGTCAAAGCAGCACAATTATTTCACAGCACTGCAACTTGCATAATGATAGATGAAATCATATTATAAACAATTTCCATTGCATAAAGACTAGTAAATCTATTTTTGCTACATCTTAAAATTAATTACTTTAGGTTTCTTATTAGGGCGTAAAAAGCTGTTCAAGTCAAGCAATGCACGACATTTCGAGAATACAACGAATTCATGTTTTAACATGCAAGAAATATTGCAAATGACAGTTTTCAGGGGAAAACGGATCAAACCGACCTGGGAGTCAAACGTTTCTTTTCATAGACACATAATACGTTACGTAATTCTAGAAATCTGTAAAGAGATTAATATCAAATATCCATTTAAAACGTCAAAACAGATCCAATCTGTCAGGGAATGTTTCTTTTGGAACATCGGAATAACTCAAATGATTTGTGGCTTAATGTAGAAATCAAATCCCATTCACATCACTGTGACACATGACATATATAACACAAATTAATCAGCCGTTGAAAGGAAAATTTGAAGAATTTGCATTCATTGTCAATTTCAAAACAATTTTTATAGCAATTGCAAAACGGCAAAAACATCAGAAAAGAAACAAAGAACATCTGGAGCCAATGCAATGAGCTGAGAAAAGACAAAATGTTGCTGCTCACTACGTCACACCCTTTAAAATGTTAACCATGTTAAAATTTGTTAAAGAGTATCAATATACAATGGAGGTAAATTATTCACTAATATCGCTTTGAGATGCTTATAACAATGCAAACTTCTGGTTTAACCATACTTTTAGATTGTAATTGATAATTTCACGATGCTTTGTAGGATAGATATGGCTTAAATCAAACTTATAAAATTTACATTAGATACTACATTTAACTGTTAAAAGATTGTGAAAAAAAGTTGTAGATAAGTTTTTTTTATCGTCACCCTAAAATGTATTTATATAGAAAACACGATAACATAATTGGTAAAAAAAAACACCGAACAATCCAACCACCTACAAATCAACATTCCATCGAAACACAGAGAACAACCTTACCACTAACCAACCAACATTTCATCGACAAACAAAAAACAATTCAACCACTCACCACCCAACATTCCATAGACACATAAAGAACAACCTAACCAATCACCAACCGAAATTCCATTGACACACAGAGAACAACCCAACCACTCACCAACCAACATTCCATCGACACAGAGAGAACAACCTAACCGCTCACCAACCAAAATTCCATCGACACAGAGAGAACAACCTAACCAATCACCAACCAATATTCCATCGACAGAGAGAGAACAACCTAACCACTCACCAACCAACATTCCATCGACACACAGAGAACAATCGAACCACTTACCAACCAACATTCCATCGACACACAGAGAACAATACAACCACCCACCAACCAATATTCCATCGACACACAAAGAACAATTCAACCACTCACCAATCAACATTCCATCGACAGAGAGAGAACAACCTAACCACTCAACAACCAACATTCCATCGATACACAGAGAACAACCCAACCACTAACCAACCAACATTCCGTCGACACACAAAGAACAACTCAACCACTCACCAACCAACATTCCATCGACACAGAGAGAACAACCTAACCAATCACCAATCAACATTCCATCGACAGAGAGAGAACAACCTTACTACTCACCAACCAACATTCCATCGACACACAGAGAACAATCTAACCACTTACCAACCAATATTCCATCGACACAGAGAAAACAACCTAACCAATCACCAACCAACATTCCATCGACACACAGAGAACAACCCATCCACCCACCAATTAATATTCCATCGACACACAAAGAACAACTCAACCACTCATCAACCAACATTCCATCGACACACAGAAACAACCCAACCACTCACCAACCAACATTCCGTCGACAGAAAGAACACACACAAACAAAAACAACACAGATAAAACACACATAGAAGAGAAAGCTTGGTATAGGTGAGGCAAAGAATGTGATGGGGTAAACTAGTTTACTGGGAACGATAATCCCCCTATCTACACCAGTTTACTTAGAAAAGAAAGAGAAACCTGAACATTAAACTACCATCTAGTTTTTTTACTTCTAATTAATAAGAAAAATAATAACTGTTGTTACTCTTTAAACTAAGAATATCAACGGCTGATAACGTAACATCTTACATCTTGTAACCTATTTTGCTGAAAACCGTACGAATATCGAGGGACCTTATGCGTATACGCGAAAAGTCTTATGAGCTAGACCGTGCAAGCATGCAGACCATAAACGTATTTTATGACGTATAACAATAACAACAACATAGACTGGACATGAAACGGTGAGAAAATTAATCTAGAATAAAGTACTTTAAGCCTTGATAGAATAAGTCTTCAAATAGAGTTGAAAAACATATATACTCAATAAAAACCATTATCAAGTAGAGCTCCGTATGCCTTTTAAAACCAGTTTGTTTGTACAGTAAGTGACTGTTCATAAAACCTAGCTCTACCTACCTTACCGCTTTTTAAAATATTATTATCTTTTTGTCGGTTGTTTACAGGTTTTTAAGACAAAGTTCGAAACAGGTGTTAAATCGATACTCTAAAATTTGATAAACTGCTATAAACCAAAAATGAGTTACGAATGTGTAAGACTCATTTGAAAACAGAACGATAATAATTAATTCTTATTATTATTATTTTTTAAATTTAATAATGTATCGATAACACATATTTTTAAGTATTTTAAAACATATACGGTCCGAATATGCATACGGTCTAGAACATGATGATCTTTAATACATATGATGAATTTTACCATCACAGTTTTGTGGTCGAAAATTTAATCTTAGTTTTATACGTACCTTAACATCTCTGTATTGAACAGTAAACCAGATTAACAGAGGGATGCAGCCCATTATATGACAGGATATACCAAGTAGTAAACTTCGTGTTAGCCAGTCAAGAGATAGAATGCATGGACTTCCGTCTTCGCAGGTGTCACATCCAATCGCGCATGGTTCGCAAACAAATGTGTCATATCTATTTGCATCTCCCTGGGAAAACACAACAAAACCATTCACATTTGAATAAGCTTATATAAATATAAACCATCAGTTAATTTTTCTGTGGTTCAAATAAACTGTGATAGAATTTCTGGGATTTGGATTATTTTCTTTACCAAAATTATGTCAGGAAGATTTTGTAAACTAGCTAAACATTGGGAAAGATTTTTTCAACTTCTTACTAAGCTAGATAACTTTACCAACATTAGGACAGGAAATGAAAATTAAACTCCACCCGATATTTGAATGGTTCGTAATTCTGAAAACCACGTATGACAATTTGTAAAACATCGGTGTTTAAGGTCATTACAAAACATTCCATTAAAAATAACATTATTACTAAGAACACGATAGGATCACAAATTACATTGTCTACTGTTTCATATAATTCAGACAGAAACGTGCTTCGACTGGGTCGCTGCGTTCGTTTACATCCACCAATAACAAAATTTAATTTGTTCAGTAACATTCAATAATAAACATAAGATATTATGACGATGAACTTGACGTTTTGGTTAATAAATGTAAAATCATCAATTTCGAACTTATCAAATCCCATATGGTATCAATTTTGATGTCGGAAATACTGCTGAGTATAGGAGATGAAATGTTTGATACGAAGTATGTTATGAGAAGAGTACTATACAAATATGTTCCCCATATCAGCAACACGTAATACAGCAGGGAACACCGATAATAACGATAATATTGTCCTGAAATGACACGGGATACTTAATTTATAAATTATGTTTACCTTTTCTTTTTTAGCATATTCTGTTTCTATTTCTGATCCGTTGTAATACCTAAGATTCGCAGAAATATCAGGGAAATAGTACCCATCCTTACATACGCATTTGTAGGATCCGCGTCGGAATCCAAGACCTTCTATAGGAATGCACTGCAAAAAGCAAGAAATTTATATTTCCAATCGTCGTTGAAACTAAATGTAAATAAAATGTAAAAAATCAACTTCAAGAAACATACATTCCTTTACCTGAAGAACTGCTTTTACTTAGATCTTTACCTTCATATCATTTGAATTAACTCCTCTTACAAATTCCCGACTTTAGAAAGGTGCACATTTTGGTAAATTTTGACATATAAAATTCCATTTTTTTTAATTGTCTGGTAACTTCATTTTTCATTTTTCATTTCAAGTATTTAACTTTTCCAACCTTTCGTCCCTAAGCTACCCGATGAATGTTAATTTAGAAGGGGGTTTGAAAATATTAAATCTTATATTTTTGGAGGGAAATTATAATTGAGAAATGGCGATTTCGTCTTTCCGGAATAACTCCATATCTTTTGTTTAACAAATGTTAAAAAAGGTAATGTGGAATAATATAATATGAAAAACATTTTGTTTATAAAATTTGATGTTAAACAAACAAGGAATTGACATTTTGAAACGGTTTTGATTATGAAATATTAACCCATAGAATTTAGAGCCATGGTCAGTTAGTAAAGTTTTCTTGAACAACTTTACTTTATCATGATATGAGTGGTACAGAATTTCATCGGTTTTATCATACTTTTTATGAATATATGATTTCTGGCTCGTAATTGTTCCTAGTCATAAATTTTATGGGTTTACTAAAAATGCCTTTTTAAGACAAAAACTTAAAAATATCTCTATCATTCATACTTTCATTTATCTAATTATAATTTTCGCAGTTGACATTGAGATATTGTTTTTCAGTTTGCAAGCCATACATGTATGTCACTGACAATTTACATTAGCCTTTTACATACAGACCTTAGTAGTTTCTTCTTTACATCGCGCTGAACCGGCAAAAACATTACGTTCAGTGTTCCCTGGAGCATTAGGACACTGGTCGATGTCAACTTTCTGAAGATCGATGTCTATGCCACTGGTTCCCCTAAAATAGAGCAAGGAATATTAATGATGACAAGCATTACATCTATGTTGACGGTGATGCCTTTTTATTACTTTCTCAACAAGTGATGGTTAGTCAGATTCATTTTCATGTAGCTTTATATTTGTAAATGAATCCATCTAATCAAAATATTATCTAAGAGTTAGGGCAAAAAGGGCAATTAAATGAAGGCTTATGAAAATGATTGATTCATCATCCAAGATGAAGCCGTTGCACTTTTAATATATAGATAAAGTACACATATTCAAAAATAATTTGAACTGGCATTTAGTGTTCCAAACCACTGGTAACGTCGTAATATATGAAGATATATAACTGGCATTTACCATATTTCTACGACATTGTATAGCCATTTTCTGTTCTTTCGTATCTGTGGATTTATAAGAATTTTCTCACATGTGGATCAGAATATCGATATGCTGTATTGGGGAAATTTAAGTGTTTATTTTTTCATCACGCAAATATTGCAAAAACATTTTTTTCTATTATTAATGCGCATCACACTAATTTTTATCGGAAAATAACATATAGATTTTGCCAAAAAGCAACCTTTAAGTTTTTCCTACGTTACAGCTATATTGAGTTACCTTCCCGCGTGGGAGATAACTTTTGAAAAAGCATACAAATTATGAATGCATTCCTGGTTAGAAGAACATCCATAACTTTTCTGTTATTCGCTTTCATATTGCAGTAGCCGGTTACAACAAGCAGTTTGGCGGTGTTGGACGGAGAATCTCTCATCTAGCAGAAGGTTTATTTTACCAATGTTGCGGAAAAGGTAATTTCTTCTATGATATGTACAAGGAATTCGAAGATACTAAAGTGCAGACAGAAATCGTTAAGCCAGAAGACAGACGAGACCATGGCCAACAAAATGAAACGAAAGACAAACATAGAGCTCACAACACTACACTGAAATTAAAGCTGAAGTAACACGAACCCTACAAAAACCAGGGTGAGTTTGGGTGCTCCGGAAGGGTAAGCAACTCCTGCTTATCGATATGCATGTACGTTTTTCAAGGATTTACTTCCATTAGTAGCATAAGAAACAAAACAAGGGAAATTTGAGGTCTGAACAAAGAAGGAAAGTACTCTATAATCTACACAAAACCAAATATAAAGCCCAGTCATGTGGTTAAACATCTACTATGTTCAATACATTTCGAGGCCTCTCCCTAAATTCAGAGGGTTAGAATTTTGATAAATTATTTCAGTTTTCTTTTACTTCTTTTATCTAACAAGTTTGAATAAAATAAGAATTTTCTTGTCTAGCGTTTAAAATTATTCTTATACGGACTAGGTTTTTCTTTTTGAGTATGCTATATGTTTTTGTCAAAATTTTCTCTTTTTGTATTGCTTTCACATTGTTTTTTATGACCCATAGCTGTAACCTAACTGATAAAAGTATGACAGAAGGTTAAAATTCAAGTGCTGTTTTTCCGCCTCGCTTTCATAATTTTGTGGACCCTAACCTGCACTGACACGAAAAAGGTCTGCAGGTCTAAATCTAATAACGGCGAAACTCTAATTCGTGTATTGCCTTAGCTAACCAAACTGAATCTCCTTTGGAAATGAATGACACGCAAACTTACAAAATCACATTATACAGTAGTTATAATCTGATAATAACGATTGGCTTTGAACTTCCAGTCAGTTGACATATGATAGACATCGAATGTAAATTGAAAGTCATTTCCTGCGGTGTTTGAAAATGTGTTTAAATATTGATTTTTCCTGTTTATTACATTTAAGACGAATTTATCATAGCTTAATTAAAATATTTGAACCACCAATAACATAGAATGCAAAACGACCGAAATAAAGTTTCATAAGACCAAATTATAGTCAATATACCCGTTAAGATACCGACCGCGTCGGTGTTGTAATAGTAAGCGTGTTTGCCTCCAATGCGAAAGGCCGTTGGTTCGATCTCGGCCGGGACTGGTCGGCCCAGATTTAGAATAATGTTTCTGGTTAAAAAACATGTCTTCCAGCGGACTGTTGCTTACGAGAGCTTGCACGTTTAACATCCGCCTCAGCACGCCAATCAAAGCAGGGTTCATTCATTAATACATTTTCATCCTGAATAAGCATGAAATATTTGCCGCTTGATATAAAGCAAAATTCAATCAATCAATCAACGAAAAGGAAACCAAAAATACAACACACACTTTTCATATTAAAAATGAAGGGTGGAATGCTAAAGATGATTTACAATACCATTTAAGCTTTCGCTGATCATTGGCAATATGGCGGGTATCTTTAGAAATGTCATTACCGCTATAGCTACCGGACCACTTGAGGTCAGTTTCGGTTTTTTTTGTGGCGTCTGTATTGCTAATAAATATCTGTTCATTTTAGTTTTTAGTGTATGCTTGGCGTAGGTTTCCGTCTTGTTCTTGTTTTCGAGATTGTCTATCGACTTTTCTCTTTTGGTGTGAGCCTTCAGTTTTTCATAATTACTTCCCTCTTTAGTCGGAAAATATAAGAAAATACAAAAACAAACAACAAACACAAGTAAAACTAATGTTCCTGTGTGATTGGTAAGTATATATAATAGATTAGACACAGGAAAGATAACATCTAACCAATAAAGCACCACTAACATTTATAAAGACCTTATACAATGTCATGACACAAGGTCAATATCTCCTCAAAAAACATCCAAAAAAGCACATTTAAAACTCAACTTGCTCAATGTCATTCCTAATTTCTGTAAACAAATGTTTTTTCCACAAAAGAGTTAGTTGAAAATCTAAGCAGTGAGTGCGTCATTACTTTGAAAAATGTCAGGTTTTTATTTAAAAAATTATTTCCCGTTGAAAATTGTATGCCTTCAAACCATTTATTTCCACATGTCTACCTTATCCCTCACAAATCTATTCTAAATCAGACATTTTAAATTGAGTGAATTGAAGTTTAAATTTGACTGCGTGTTTTCAAGCAATCAGAAATCTAATTCCTGGATTAAATTTTCGTTGAACATGAACTGTCCTCAATAATTTTCTCCAAGTGTTGAAAATTCCTAAAATAATATAGTATTACATTATTTGGTGACACATTCAAAAATCCCAAAAGGGGTCTCAAATAATTCACAGTTATTTAACGACTGAATTGATTGTCAACTATACACTATTTATAAGACCCCGATGCAAATCTGTTCCCAAAATCACAAAATCATATGTTGTTTTTGGAGAGGCGTTTTAGCAGTTAGCAGTTAAATTAAGTCAATATATGTTATCCATAGTTTAATAAGATTGATCAGCGATGTCAGTAAACCAATGAAATTAAAAAACACAGTATTACTTATTGACACAGGCGAAAATCCCTAAAGGGGTCTACAAATAATAAACAGTTTGTGATAACAATTTCAAATATTTTTTTGTTGTAAGACCTCGATGCAACTGCAGGGACTGTAGTACAATCGCTTATTTTGGGAAAAAGATATTTAAGATAGGAAGTTGAATCCAGTCCATAACTTCGTTGGATGAAATATGTTATGTGATCTATAAAAAAGCAGATGTTGCATGATTGTCCATGAGACAGCCATCCACCAAATGACAGTCGAATTTAAACTTCTACAGGTCCCATTACGGCCTTCAATAATTAACCATAGTAAACTAATGAAACTAAAATAATACAGTATTACTATTTGGTTACACGAGCGAATACATTTTAAGTGATCTGAAAATAATTTCTGTTTAGAGTTTCAGATAGAAACTTTTTTGTCGGATCTCGATGCAAATATGCTCTAAATCTTCGGGGACTGTAGGCAATCACATGTTTTAGGAAGGGGGTTTAATGTAAATGTTCGATCATTGTAAAAACAGTTCCCTGTTTGTAAATAGCAAGGCTTACTCTCTGAATACTTTGAAAACAATATAACAGAAACGGGTGTGGTCTCATTGTAAAATATTTAGGTTTTTTATGTTCTTATTTTCTATGAAGCAGAATTCATCCACGAGCTCTGCTAAATGACCAAAAGAAATTGACCAGATCAATTAATTTTACTTTTTGCTATACCGATGGTGTTTTGTCATTGAATAATCCTACGTTCATTGAGCATCTCAACCGATATATCCTAGTGAACTAGAAATTAAAAAGACCACGGACTAAACAAAATCTGCTTCATACCTAGATTTATTCCTTCAAAATTGAAAGGGAAAACTTGTTTCTTTGATTAACGACAATAGGGATGACTTCATCTATTCTATTGTAAACTTATATTGTAAACTTATATTTATATGTCAATATTCCTGCTTCCCCTGTCAACGGGGTTTCTGTGTTGCAGTTCATTCGATACCCTTGTATCAGGATTTTCTGAAGAGAGCTTTGCTGTTGTCGCATAAATTACTACAACAAGGATACATTCAATCAACGTTGAAATCGTCCCTCCTTAAATTCTATAGTCGCCATCATAGATGGTATCAGTGTATCTTAACTAGTTATTTACCTGATTCCGGTAATTTAAAAATAAGTTTGACCTCTTCTCGGATTGACGTTAACCTTTATTCGGTCTCCTATGTGTATTGTACACT
>JARWCS010294384.1:0-13006 GCA_034783895.1 Geukensia demissa
GCTCAGCGTGTCGGTCTAGTACAAAGCAGGCTTCATTCATCATCACTCATCATTAATATGCTCTCATCCTGAATATGGATGAAATATTTGCCAATGGACGTTAAGGACCATTCAATCAATCAATCAATACATCATTAACTCTTTATTTCATTTTGTCCATGAATGTTACTTAAATTCATAAAAATTGACTAATTTTCCTATTTTTTGGCCCATAGTGGTCTGATGGAGGGAAATTCAAAAAAGCATTTTACACACAAACACATAACTTTGGCTTTTTAATTTTTTTTATAAATGTATAGATGTGGATATGTGTCATATATTCCATTATCTTTTTTTTTAAACATTATTAGGTTATTTAAAGCTTCCCCATGCTTGAGTTGTATGCTCTTGTTTATTTTGGGGTACTGAAATGTATGTTGACAAAATAAAGTGTCTAGTAAAAGTAAAGAGTACCTGAACAAAATTAAGTTGTATAAGTAAATTTAATTTATTGTGGACAAGCAAATGGATGACAGACACAAAATTATGGCAACAGCTCATATGAACATTTGTGTATGGTAAGCAAAATATGTAAGATGACCATGGACCATGGATGCAAGTTGATTATAATTGCACAACTGAAAAAGGGAAGCGCAGAAATTTCAAAATTCATATTTAGAAAAGATTCCTACATGCATTTTTACACTCTTCCATACAAAAATCACTTAATTTACGGTGAAATAAAGTAAAATATTGTCATATTGAATCTTACTGTAAAATACT
The DNA here is from genome assembly GCA_034783895.1 of Geukensia demissa. Taxonomy (NCBI): domain Eukaryota; kingdom Metazoa; phylum Mollusca; class Bivalvia; order Mytilida; family Mytilidae; genus Geukensia; species Geukensia demissa. Next base: position 763 of record JARWCS010294384.1, read on the forward strand.
TGTAGTCATTAATTATCTCATCACACTGTTCCACCGTAAGCAATGGTACATTTGTCACAACACCTTCATTCCAAAACTGGCTGATCTGTTCCTCAATCCACATAAACTTCTTCCAATTATTTTTATCCTTTAAAAGATCACTATATGCATAAGCAAGCTTGTTATACACTGTAATATATACAAAAAGGTGAGGTGGTATGATTATCTATGAGACAGTCATCCACATTGTATAAATGTATAAATTACAAACATTTTCAGGTTGCTGTATTGCCTTCAATATTGAACACATCTCCATACCTTAAGGCAAGCTGTAAAGGCCTCTAAAATAAAATGTGATGTTTTCAAACCTAACAATTTTTGGCCAAATAAGTATACAATGTAAAACAACAGCAATTAAACAATAAAACAATGTCAACCACTGGATTACCGGTTCCTTGTTTGGGGCAGGCACATAAAGAATGTGGTGGGGTTTAACATGTTTGTGAGTACTCAACACTCCCCCAGCCAGTGACAGTAGTGTGACAAAGTAACATATAAACTAACTTTTGAGCCAACTTTTGAAGTTGATGCATACAATTACAAATAAAACAAGAAACTAGATATAACTGTCAACAAGATGAAATTAGAGGCTCATAAGGCTGAGCCTGTTTAGCTCCCCTGACATTAAGCCAATTATAAAACCAAACAAACATTAAATTACCAAGTAGCAATGAATATTGTTTCACTTAAGAGATGCTTCATGTCAAATATTGTTTCATTAGGCCAAGTTGTTTCAGAGGAAAAGATTTTTTTTATGTTTCAGTCAATCAGAAACAATAATCATCCATGGCAGTCATGTTTTTGTCTGATCTGAATGAAATGAGGGATCTTTATAAAGGACCTTCCACATCAAATATTTTCATTTGGCCAAGCAGTTTTAGAGGAAATGATTTTTTAATGAATCAGCCAATCAGAAACAAGAATTGTCCATGGTAGCCATGTTTTTTTCAGATTGGGATAAATAAAGGATCTTCCTTAGATGATCCACATCAAATTTTATTCCATTTGGCCAAGCATTTTCAGTGGGGTGATTTATTAAATGTATCAGCCAATTATAAACAAGAATTGTCTACATTGGCCATCTTTTTGTTCCATCAGGATGAATCAAGGAAACTTTGTACAGAACTTTCCATAGATACTTCTTGTAAAGTTTGGTTCTATTAGGCCAAATGGTTTCAGAGAAGATGAAAATGTAAAAGATTACAGATGAACACCAAGTGATGACAACATCTCTCATGACCATGGGCCAGGTAAGCTAAAAATAGACATTTTTCATTTATATTAAAATTCAACATTTTAATTTCCAAAATTGGAGACTGGAAAGTAACAGCAAATTACAAGACAAACTATTACAAGTTAAATGTAGATACTGTATCACAGTCCTATGGACATTCTTGTGGCTAATTGGTTGATACCTTAAAACAACATTCTCCTTTCAAACTGCTTGGTTAACTTTATTTGTAAATTCCCTCTGTTTTTCATGGTTGGAGTGCAGTCTCTTTGACATTTACCCTATAAATGTATCTTTTCATTTTCTTAAAGCAGTTTTCTGGATTTACCTTCATCAGACAGGAAAGGGGTCAAAAATAGGAAGATCAGTCAAACTTTAGAACTTTTTTGTTATATACATCAGCCAAATTATGAAATATACAGTTCATAAAATAATGGGTACTGTTAGGCCAAATACACATGTATAAAGTTAACAATCAGTCACTTTTCATTTTTTGGCCAAATTTTGAAGCCAAAATTATGCCTCAATGATCTTTCTCCTTTGTCCTCCAAATTTTTTAATAATTTACAATTAACCAGTTTTGGGGTTTAAATTAAATGTATAATATTGGGTTAAGACTAGACACTTTTTCCTCAACAAAAAAAGCTTTTAAATTTTGTCAAATCTAACAATATTGAAAAAAACAAAAGAAAATGATCATGTCAAAATGTGACACCAATGAAGGTTATGTTGAAGCAGTGTTAAACAGACTTTTTGTGCATGATGATCCTTGACTCTTCATTACCGGTATTAACATTTCTCTAGATTAAAGCTTTCCCATTTATGCATGGTTCCCAGGGAAGATGCATAGAAAAAGGAATAATCGTCTCAAAAGTTTCATGTTTCAGTTGGATAAGTATTGATCAACTCCCAAGGTGAAATGTGTTTTCATGGAACAGCAAACATTACTTATTCTTCTGCATAGCATTTGTTATAATATACATGTAGTAGGTTAGGGAATGGTCATATTTGGCCTTTGAATCCCATTTAAAATAGGTTTTAATGTAAGACTGAATTATTGCAGTAAAACATTAAATTATGTCCTACCAAGACATATATACACTTTTTTGGATATGACATCAACAATGACTCACTATGACATCATAAATCGGCTTCAGGTGACAAAAATGTTAATTTAACTGATTTAAAGTCATTTTTTATGTGTTTTTGTCCTAGATGACATGGTAAGCATATGTCCACCAAAATAATTTTTTGTTTGGACATTTATCTGATCTTAATACAACTTATCATGGTCGAGAGGTGTGGCCATTGTTATCTGAAAGCCAAACTTTCTAGAAAAGGCATGAAATAGGATATTTTTAAGAAACTCACAATTTTTCTTATAGTTTCTGGAATAATTTTGCAGTTGTGATGACACTTCATCCTAAAACAAAGATTTGATGCTCAAATATGATCGTTTTCAAAAGTAAAAAAGTAATGTTTTGGAATAAATGGATATACTTGAATTTTAAGGCCAAATAATGGCCGAAGTGAACCTACTCCTTTACAAAGGACAATAATTCATACATTTTTGCTCGAAGGAAAGGATGTTCATTGTAAACCAACTTATTAAAACACCAACTGTTATTGGATTAAACAAATTTCCACTTGGTTCATGAACTGTACTCCAATCTGGTACTCCAGGTATAAACTCTTTTGGCTCTGGAGGTGCCATTTTTCTGCAAAACAAAATATAAATATTCATTTAAATACTCCTTCAAAATTTTACATCTACTCCTTTTTTTATTTTTTTCATGTACAATGTATCTTGGGTTGAAAATCCTCTCATTAGGCATATAATTTAGATTTTGTTGGTTCGATCATTTTATTTCTGCAAAATATCCACAATCATAAAACACTGCACAGATAAACTCAAAGGTAACTTCTTAACTGATTTGTTTGAAACTTGAAAAGAGGGTACATTTCAATGTAAGCCAGAAAACAGACAAAACATGTGATTTGTTAGCTTTAATTGGTATCACTTGTTGCAAAATCATCATAGAACTGAATAAAGAAGAAAAGTTGGGACTAAGAAAACTTTTTTTACATTTTAACTAAGGTTACACTACATTAAATCTAAAAATAGCATAGTGCCATAGTCAAAAGCTAGGAGTAAACAAATAAGGCCTGACTTTAACTTTCAATTAAACTGCTGCAAACAGTCTCATTGTATCAATTTTAGAATGAGAAATAAAGAAATGTGCAAGAAATAAAATAATTCCAAAATTATTAAAATTGGTTACATAATTTGATTTCTACGAAAATACAAATGCATGCTAATATTTTGTAAAATTTGACCTTTTGAACTGATGGGTCAAGAGATCAATCAGCTGGAAATTTCTTATATGACATTAGACCTGCCTTGCTGTTTTAATATGTTGTGTCTGGATCATAGCACTTTCAGAAAAAATAGGCGTCACTGAATGTACTTCAGGTTTAAATTTTATTAGCAAAAATGTTATAATGGCCACCTATGGAGAAATTTACTCTAGTTAAGCCTATATAACAACATGTATTGATGATAGAAAAATATGCAAGTCACTGGCATTTTGTTACTTTCATGTAATCATTACCCTAATACAAAATTTTAGAATCCCAGGTTGTTTCTTTTCTCAAATGTGATTACTTCATAAAATACTCTTAACTTTAATTATATTGAGCAGAAGCAGCGTTTGTCCAATTGAATGATTTTTAATACATGTATCTTGCTGGTACATGTATTTTCAAAAAATCAAAAACATAAGTTGCAGCAAACACAGTTTTGGTCCACCAAAAAATTTAACATCAGTTTTAACCTTTTGAAATTTTTTTTTTTCATTTAATGGATTGAAGTATTAAATCATTTTGAACTTTGCACAAATTTTCAAGCACAGATTGATTTGTGCAAGTTTCACAAACAAAGGCCTACATTTGACCAGATTGTGGCCGTTCCTGAGAGTTGACAGCTACATGGACATAGACTTAAATCATAAAAAAAACTTTTTTTACTCTGTTGCTGTGCAATATCTACTGTTTTAATCTTACTTTTTTATGCAAAAATTTTTCTGTACCTTAGTTTTTTTTTTTAAATTCTAAAATAAACATTTTTTATCTACTTGTGTCTTTGCTACTGATGTTTTTAGGGAATGTCCCTGGACAAAAATTCCCTCAGTTTTACAATAATACAAATAAATTTTCTATTGTTTAAAATGGCTTTAAGATCCTAAGATTTCACCCTGCTGTGTTAAATAATAGACTGAATGTTATTTGATTAATTTGTAAGGGTACCTACCGTAATGTTTGACATAATTATAAAGGCTGAAAGATGGCACATACTCACTTCCTTGCATCTAACATTTTGGAAACATCATATAACAGCATAATATTGATTCAAGATATTTGGCCGAAGTCTTACATAAACTTTGCAATCAATACTTTCAAAAATTAACACATGTATTATGTTATTGATAAAACCAAACTAGATTGCAAAAACCTTTTTTAAAAATCAATTACAGTGCACCAGTTTTTCTTAAAAAATATAATTTCACCAGTATGGTTGCTGCCTCTGGTTGTCATCTATGACAATTTATCATAGAAACCAACAGTAAAACATGGGTCCTTAGGATGGACCTGTTCAAGTTAATGGGTAGAATAGTTTCTGTTGAAAGTTGTTTTTTTCATATTTGAACTTGTCTTGCTCTTCAGCATTTCTGCACGACAACTATTGTTTTATGTGTTGAAATCTCTTTTTTCAAGCCCTACTTCAAGGGCATAATTAAAATACATATAAACCACAGGGGCTCGTTTAGGGTGATTTGACGGGTTATACTATCAATGTGGTTGGTGTTGGATAGTATCGCCCATTGAAAGTATAACCCATCAAATCAACCTTAACGAGCCCCTGTGATCCTATGTGCTTTTCATGCTATTCAACAGTTTTTATCAAGTGATTATCAATCTGCATGCTCTGATTGTTAACCCACATTTAATGTAGCCGAGTTGGATAGACACCTGACTATTCAGCCTTTTTTAAACTATATTTTAAAACTTCAAACATAAGAAATGTAAAGTAAGTCTATTGAAGAATTTGAGAGACAAAATCAATATTGATTATCATATTTTTTCAATTCCAATAATTAAACCTTCAAATTTCTCAATAATTCCCATCGTGATATAAAGGGAAAATTATAAAATCAACTTTCTTAAAGCAAAATAATCTTTCACAGAGACTAAAATTAAATGCAAAAATGGACAAATTTTGTTGGCTAATCTGTAATCAAGTAGCCAGCTGATGGCATTAAGTATTGACTACGGTATTTAGTCTGCTAGAATGGATAAATTCATATAGAAATCAGTTTGTGTGACGAGTCGACTGTACGACGGGGCACTGGTAAGGTAATTCTAGGACAAACATAAGTTATCGTACTTTTTAAAATCTTTACCAGACTAACCGGAAGTTTGATAACCGGAAATGAAATTTGGCTATTCATTTGACCTCCCCTGTGCCAAAATTTCATACAACAATTCACAACAATTTTTTTCTATACCAAGCACATGTTTCAATTATCTAATTTATCAAACATCGCATATTTTAATCATTCCAGTTGTGTCTATGTAACATTATAACTCTTAATTTGTTAAAAATGAAATGACCAGCGGGAGTTGTACGGATCGGCAAATTCAAAAAGAAAAATGGTTTCCAAAATTTTTGAAATGAACACAAAGCATCTAGTTAAACTGTCTAAACGATGCTCCCGTTAATGTATGCAAAGAACGGAGAAGAGTTTTTGCATTTGACGTATTTTAAAATTGATGCTTTGGTAAGTTATGATAGTTAACTTTCAAGTAACGCAGAGATATGGTCCATGTTTATTTCCTATGGAACTTGAAACAAAATCATTTCTCTGGTTGAGTCATGCATGCACATTAAAATTTGTAAGAAACAAACTTTAAGATGTTATGAGTTGATATGTTATATTTTTGAAATAAACCCTTAAGTAAATTTTTGTCTATAATCATTATTACATTAAACATGCACCACATGTACAGTTACCGAGAATTAGTGAAAAACTTGGTGACCGGAGTAAAAACTCTGGCAGTATCATTAGTTTTCCATATAGTTTTGCTGGAGAATATTTCGTGGTTTAAACTTAGATAGTTTTTACAAAACTCAGTAGATATGTGAGAGAACTCCATCGGTCCCAAAGTTATTCTGGAGTTAAAAAATTGAAGTGATAAAGCGCTTGATAATTATGTTGTACAATGCAGAAAGAAAATATTATCTACTTTAATACTGAATAGTGGTTTTGGCAATTAAATTTATAGACAGGTTGCAGGAATTCCATATGAGCACAAATTGTGCTCCTTTAGTAGCAGATTGGTTTCTTTACTGTAATGAATTTCAGTTTATGGCCAATTTTCACAAGGATCCCGTTAGATTTGATTTGATAGACAAATTTAACAATACTTACCGATGCATATATGGTATCTTTTCCATCAAATTATAATAACTCAGATTTCTACAAATACACAACTGACGACTGAGATTTATCAAAAGGAATTAACCTTGAAGTCAATAACAATAGCCTTAAATGCCCAATTCTAGACTTCTATTATGTAGATGTGTATATTTCTCAAGGTAAAATTTCAACCAAAATTTACTACAAGAGGGATGGTTTCTCTTGCCCATTTATTAATTTTCCCTTCCTTGAAATGGATGTTCATTTGGCTCCTTCACACAGTGTAAAGAGTGTATATATTTCTAGATTTACATAATGTAGATGTGTATAACATTAATGACTATTACACAATAAGGGAACAAACAGGAGAGACTAGTTGAAGAAGCCTTTCTTAAATTAAAGATAGCCAACATTGAAGACTGATGAGTATGAAAATGATTGTTTGGACATATAAAAATAATTAAATAAATTAAACCATGTCTTTCGGTCATCAAACATCTTACATTATACATAGGTTTATATAAAATTTAACTGTGTTTAAAATGCATGGCTTATTTCCACTCTTCTCAAAAACCCAACCGGTATAATGGTTAGTATGCTAGCCTTGTTTGGAAGGTCTTGGGTTCAATCCCTTGCTAGGTCAAACTAATGACATTAAAATTGGTATTTTCTGTTTCTCAACTAAGCACGCAGCATTTAGCATTAAATAAATTAAACCTAATTAGATAATTTTTCTATATGGTTGCAGTTCTTTTAGTATTTGAATTAGCTTTCCATTTAAATGGGCAGTAGATGATATGACAGTATTTAAAGTTAAATAATAAGGCTTTTTAATTTAATCACTGCATCATTATCTTTTGCTTATTTACAAGGAAAGCATAAACTGCAAATTAAACATGAAAGAAAAAAAGCATTTTCACACCATTTGGAGTTTTAGATAAAAGATCTATAAATAATTATATGGTAGGCTGTGTGAGTTCATAAATTGAAGTTAATGTATGAAAAATTAACTTATTTCAAGCAATGATTTAGGTCCAAGAAATCCCTTAGAAGACAGGATTTTGTGTGAATTTTTGTCAGCTTTGGGGACATTGGCGGTCCCCAGACTCCTGGCCTATAAATCCTTTTCTGCCTACTCAAAAACTTACTGAAAACATTGATACAATACTACCATGAAAATTTAATTTTAAAAAGTGTCTAGAAATGAAAAGCTTTGGTTGGAACAAAAGTAGACTTCATATGCAGCTTAAATTTGCCTAAAAAAATGCTGCATTTTCTTAAACTAGAGATTTTACTGTGTTTAAAAAAGCTAATATCATTATTTGTCAGAATTTTGACGGAAAAAAAATGACAGAAACCCAAAAAATAATGTTCGGTCATAAATCTTGTTAAATGTAATGTTCTGTGGCAAATATTGGATTTGAAAAGTTATCAGGTCATCATTTAATGGTGGTTTTAGTCTTTTGGCCATCACTAGGTAAGATTTGTCAAGCTGAAGTCACTGGAAGTGTGATATTGTGATGAATGTTTATCTTTCTCAAGACGATCATTGAAAAAATATAAAATAAATAAATTTCTGCCCATGCAATGAATTTAAAAAAAAAATGGCCTGAGAACCTTTGAATTTTTTTGTTTGGCCTTAGCAAAAGGAAAAATAGTTTTTATCCTTTCTACTAACATGCTACATGTATCTCTAAGAAATTTATAAAACTGTGACATCGATATCGAAATTATGCATGGGGTTTCTTTGAATATTGATTAGAATAAGGGTCAATGACAAAACTGCATGCAATTCACAAACAGATTGTATCAACATGTTCTTACATAGTCCTTTGACAGAAAAAGAAATAGTATTTAGCGTCATAATATGGAATACAAAAACCAAATACCACCTTGAATTTTGCATCAAATTACATTAAAAATGAAGTAAATTACAGGTGTAACATGCATGTTAAGTTTCATGTGCATGTTTGATTATTTGGTTCAATATATAATGAAAGTATCATTTGTTGCTAGAGTCATCTGTTGCTGGCGTAAAAAAATTGACAGAATAAAAAATAATATTAAAATATTTCTTCTAATTATGTTTTTCTTAGCTTTGTTCCACCATAATGTCTTTCGGTCATCACACATTTTACATAGGTTTATACATATTATTCATACGCCAAAAATTAACTGTGTTTAAAATGCATTGCTTATTTCTGCTCTTCTCAAAAACCCAACCGGTGTAATGGTTAGTATGCTAGCCTCGTGTGGAAGGTCTTGGGTCCGATCCCTGGCTGGGTCAAACTGAAGACATTAAAATTGGTATTTCCTGCTTCTCAACTAAGCACACAGTATTTAGCAGTAAGAGCAAAGACTGGTCGGCCCAGATTCAGAATAATGTGTCTGGATAAAGTGTTATGTCTTCCTGCAGACTGTTGCTTTCTTGAGCTAGCACGTTAAAAATCTGGCTCAGCTTGTCGGTCTAGTACAAAGCATTATCATCATTCATTTATATGCTCTCCTGAATATGCATGAAACATTTGTAGCTGGACATTAAGCAATATTCAATCAATCAAAAATTCAAAGAATTAGACAGCTAAAACACAAATTTTTAAACTCAATTTATCTGAATAGGTGATTAATAAGAAAAATATCAAATCTACATGTAGGTCCAGCCATCAGTAAAAATAAACAATTTACAATTATTTCTATACTTAATTTTAAAAATCATCTGGTGTACGTACATGTAAGTGTTCATTTTGGAAAAGGATATGATAAACCTAACAATAGTTAATGTGTAGATTATTCAGAATTTTTATTTATAAGAGAAAATTTCTGTTGTAAAATTGGATACTGGTCTGTAGTTAAATTGTCAAAAAATACCAGCATTAGCTAATTAGGAAAACAATCCTGTTGTCTTGGTCCCAGAGACAAGATTCCTCATCATGACAATCTGCAGTGGTACATTAGCCCTCTATCAGACCAGGTTTCCAGTTAAAAATATTACTCTTGATGTACATGTGAAAAAGAGGCAATATGGAATATATGCCAGAAACTGCAAGAAACAATCCACATCTTTTCTGGATTGTGCACTGTATAATTTCTCGTTAAGCTGTTGCCTTTAGACCATATTTAAAAGAATGTTTGTTTCCTCTCCTCCTCGGTCTGGCTTCTGAAACTGACCAGACGGGCAGGTGATTTTTTTTTTTTGAAAATTCATATGTAGTCGGAAACACTTCTGAAAAAGCAGATCACTGCTGTCTGAAAAAGTGACAACGACTTAGTCGGTTTTTCTGATATCCATCTCCTTTTGATAAACAACATAATCGAAACATCATTCCACATTTTTTAGTTGTTAAAACAATATAGCCTATTCAACACTATAGGCTTCGTTTTGTTATTAATTTTAATAACAACAGACAATAACAGCACAAAAAAACTGTCATTGTCACCTGTTTTTACTCCTTGTGTTTTCTTTATTGTAAACGATAACACTCAAGGATATCGAAAATTATTTAACTGTGTATATCACACGCTTTCTCAATATGTTATTTGCGGTTACATGTACTTTCAAGTGCAAAGATGACGAAATAGAAAAATAACGGAATGGAACAGACAGTTACACGATTTGTTTACAGAAATTAAAAAAACATGATTTTTTGGTAAAAATTTTTTTAACCAGCCACTCTTTTTAGACCTGGTCGGGCTAAGTGAAACTAGATTTCCATGGGGCATGAAACAAGTTCTTGAAAAAAAATAATGCATTGCATCATCTCACTATCATGACAATATGAGTTTGAATGGAATATTGTAGACAGGATTGTTGCCAAGAGAATACATGTACTTATGTACCCAAAACCAATGACAAACACACCTGTTTGACAGTACTATATACACAAATGTTTTAATAACATTTCAAGTAATATGAGAAAAGTTGCTACAAGCTATGCCAGATGGTGTTTACAAAAATGTAAATATAAATTGACCTGTTTAATTACCTAATGTGATACTTATCATAATTGTCTTATCTGTGATTTAAAGTCATTAAAGGTGAAATTTATAGGTGTTCCTTTGTTGTAGTTGAGTTTGACACATACCTGTATTGGGTTTAATTTGCTGATTGAACAAACACATTTGTTCAATTAAAGTTTTTAAATTTTGTCTTTGTGTGGCTTGAAAAAGTTTGTGGTATGCAAATAGTTAAAAATTATATATGGAGGAAAGTCTGATATTGACTTCATAAATTTGGTAATGTTTTACCTTTGTTTAACATTTTAATACATTTTCATTATAGATCTATAGATACAGTAATATACATTTATATTGTATGTGTACATATGAATTAACAAACATGTACCTTAATTTTCCCTGAAAATTGTGGCTGCCCTTGTCCAACCATTTTTCCTCCCATCACACTTCCTGGACCCAAACTCATTCTATGCTTTTGGGGAGGGGGACTATAGAATTGTTGCATATAGCATGAAATGTGCAGTTTGCCTTCAAAATTTTGATTTTAGTCCAGGAGTCCAAAAAAAGCCTTTAATATTAATTTTGTTGTAAAAAGGTTGCTTTTTTGAGTGGATAGTTGCATTAGTATTTAGATTGCAAATAAGCTTTTGAAATTATGACTATGGGCCAGTCAAGATCAAGCCAAATTCAACTTTGTTATTCCTTGTGAAATGACATTTTATTTCTTGTATGTCCATGCACGGTACATCCTACCCCTGCCTGTACCACCCTCAAAAGACCGAGTTGAAGAAAAATTTGTATAAGGTGCATTTTCACATTTTAAACATTGTGTCTAAAGTATATAGGCATATCAGCAGCTTTTTGTCACATGCTTGTGCAAACAATAACCCTAGCCACTTGATGTTTGGTATGGAGTTGAATCTATATCAGTAAAATTCAATTCCAAACCCATTTGATAGCTCCATCCCCTCGGTTATGCATGAGTGATCACTTCACTTTTTTGCAAGCAGTTTGTACAGCCCCAACAGCTGAACAGGTAGTCCTAGCCACTTGATATTTGGTATGATGTTTCATCTATAACAGTACATCCTGATTCTACATGTAAACCACTTGATGGCCTTGCCCCTCCAGTTGATATATGGTATGGAGTTGTGTCTATATCAGAACATCCTGATTCCACACCCAATAGATGCCCACCACTTCAAATATGCATGATCGATCACATTAATTTATTCTTAAATAGTGAGTACTGCAGGAACAAATGGTCATAGGCGCTCATTTTAAACTTCATGTATAATTATTGCATTGAATCTCAGCATTCTGATTTTTCAAAACTTAAGTCAGTCATAGACAATGTTTCATGACCAGATGAGGTGCAAAATCCTTCATCATTGATGAATAGGAGATTGTGTAGGAATCTATCTATACATTCATTTAAGCTGATAATTAATTTTTAGCCAGATTTTTCAACGAAAAATTTCGGCTAATAGATTGGCGTTGGTCGGTATGGCGGGCGGGCGGGCGGCGTCCACAATTAGGTTAA